>VZRM01004852.1:1834470-1860070 GCA_013397955.1 Grantiella picta
CACACGCACACGCATAATAAAGGAAAGAAGAATGGGGGGGAGGTAAAGGATGGAAAGGGTGTTAAATGGTGTTATTACCAAACGGACTTTTGCGGGTTGTTTCTACCCCCCACAATCCTATTACTGCGGCGGACCCCTGGGACCAGCCGAGATTAATTGCTCTGTGTTATGAAGAAAATGATAGATGACATTAATCAGGGAAGTTGTAAGTCATCCACGTGTGTAGATGGAATTCGGAGATTAGCTGGGACAGATGGCAGGCAAACACTCCGCTCTACGCAGGTCTGGCGTAAATCATCAACGTCTGGAATTATTAAACAGCCAGTGACAGAATCTCATACATTTTCCTGAAGAGAAGTGTTTCTTAGAAAGATGAATATTCACTTCTTATCATGACAAGCGTTCCCAATAACTATAACTTTTGTCTTTCTAAATAATGGAAGTATTTGTTTTTTCTTCCTGAGTGTCAGAAGCTTCAAGCCTGGAAATGCAACTAAACTTTTCGCACTTCTCATCCTTCCGGACATGGATGAGAAGCAAAGCCAGGCAAACTACGTGAGTTCCCAACTCACTACTTTAATGCCCTTTCCAAAATAAGCAAAGTTGTAATTGAATAGGCTTGTCCTGATATCTCCAGTAGATTTGTCTTTATTTGCAGTAACTACTGCAGCAAAGTATTTTTTATTTAAGTTTTATTTTTTCTTCATGTGCTTTGAGGAAAGAAGTGAATCAGTGCAACTTTTATTCACAGCTCCTGAAAGAGCATTAGATATTCTGTGGAACCTAAATATTCAAAATGGAGAGCAGAACTTTTTTCATTTGTTTCCCCTAATTTTATTTTCACATAGCAAAAATGAGTTATGGTATGATCAAGTTCAGTAAATCTCTCATGGTATGATATTGATTGATATGTCAAATGCTTGTCTAAATCTAAGCTTAGCCCCAATACCTGTGACTGAGTAATTGTAAGCTTGATTGCATGTCCTGCAATAATGTGATCAATCTACAGTGTCATTCAGAATTTTACAGAAACCTGCTCTATAAATCCAATAATCGCATCTGTTCTATCACATTAGCAGGATCACTGTTCAAAACACTGAGTTTAGAGTTGTTATTTAAAAAATAGTCAAATGTTAACTCTTAAGTAAACTAAATGTTCACCGTGCTTGCCAGTTTGATTTCCATTATTAAAAGTTTCTTTTAGAAAAATTATTGTGATTTTTATTAGACTTAGGAAAAGCAATGTACAAAATACTAAAAATACCTTCTTTTTAACAATTAGCATTTGGATTTTCTGAGCACTCTGAGCACCCTGAATCATATTTAAATTGCTCCAGTATGTCATGTAAATACTTGCACACAAGTATTGTCTTTCCTAACTTTGCTGCGAACTCTAGGGGGAAATCATGTTTAAAATGTTTAAATCTTAAACCACAGGGGCAAAGCTAACACTTGGAGAACCACATCAATGTTATGACTTAGAAATATCGCAATCTACAATCAGCAATATAATTATACAATATAATTTAGGTTGATGAGAGATGATCTAGTTCAACTCCATCCTCAAGGCACTGCAACTTTAAAGCTTATATTAGCTTCTTCAGCACCTTAACCAGCCTAGTTTCAAAAATCCCCAAGAATGGAGATTCCAACTTTTCTGGGAAAACTGTTCAAGTTTGGCTATTACTTATTGTAGAGAGTGCCTTCATTTGTCCTAATAAGAATTTCTCATGGAAAAGCTTGGATCTGTTGCCACTCATCCTTTCTCTGGGCACCTGAGAAGAGTGTGGTTCTGTATTCCCTGCAAACACTCCCTCAATAGTTGAAGATGGCAATTACATCCTTCACCTTAGCCTTCTTTTCTACAGACCTCTCAGAAATATTACTAACTGTTCACAAATTCACTACTCTTTCCTTACTCCTTTTTTAATAAATTGCGCATGAATTTAATATTATAGAGCAAAACTCTTATTTTTGGGATTCTTTTTTCCCTCATCTCTCAGAGTGTTAAAAATGGATAGCCAAAAATGACTCATCCCTCTTCTAAAAGGGTTACTCATGACGGCTCTTGCAAAAACCAGCATGGTCAAAGTAAAACTTCCATCCTAAGTTCCTATTTCTATTTGAAAGAGCAAAGATGTAGGTCAAAATAATTTCTATCAATTTGGCCATACAAGTTGGTCATGTGGTAACTTTAAGGGTATCAGCAGCACCTACAGAGCAGATTGAGTTTCCCATGTCTTACCTAAAGGAATGTTTAATACCAAGCATTAGGTTTTGGCTCTAACCATAATGACTTTTTCCTGAGATGCAGTTTCTTAGCAATATTTGAAAGCTAATAACATTTTTGTACATGTGGCCTGTGCACAGCCACAGGGGCTAGCTCTGAGATAGGCCATAAATTGAAGGTGTCAGGGGCAGTAGCTCAGAGAGAGGCTGAGAAAGGGAACAACTAGCTAAAAAGGCAGCTTAGGTTGAAACTCTTTTCCCTTTTGTTCACATAAGCTCTGATTTGTCTTCCATCTCAGCAAAAGAGTAAACTAGGATTTCTATCCATTGTATTCATCTTAAACTCTTTGACATGTTTACCAGTGCTTAATACTGTTTACCAGCTCCTTAATACTATTTGTATTTTAACTTATTCTCTATTTTTTCATTACGTAAATTATGCGCTCTTTCTCTCTATATACACATATACATATACGTCTATATATACACATTATAACAATACATATAAGGCAAATAATCTTAAGCATGTCATGGGTACAGACATTCTTGTTTGAAAGAATCCTCATTTCATGCTAACAAGCACACAGCTGTACCTGAAATGTAATATTCTGTTATGATGCAGAATTGCCATCACATTCTAAACAAACATGTCAGCCTTGCAAGGTATACTTGTAATTTGTTTTGTGGGGTTTTTTTCAGACTCTTTAGAGCAAATCAAGGATGAGAACTGAAAAGAAATTGACTGAAGTGTTCTGTGAGACTTTAAAGAAATATCTTCTTCAATCTATTAAGAACTTGTGAAACCTTTCAAGGGTTTTGTAATTAGGCAAACATAAATGAGGAAAAAAATCATCCCTAAGAGAGCTGACAAAACAAAATATATGTTTATAGTCAAGGATCTAAACCATCCAACAAATTGGAGTGGAACAAAGAATCTTTTGCCTCTGTTCAGCAAAGCTGTGATAAATTGACTGAATTGTTACTATTTTACATATCTTACCCCTTATGTGACATTAATTAGTTATTCCAGTGGGTGGAAGTCTACCCAAGAAATCACCAGCACAGCAGACCCTAATTGGCATCCCTGTTCAGCCTAGAAAGCTTTAATTTTCTAGCACCATGTGGACACAGACAACACGCACAACTATACCCCTTATTACAGGGAAGCAGTTACGGTAAAATTATGGTGAAGCACAGACAGTTTTACATTGTCCATGCCTATCATGCAGCCCAGCACTTACCTGCTCGTTTCCAAACCATTGCTTCTAGCTTTATTTTAAAATCAGAAACAAGTTGTTGCTGAATAAATGTAATTTTTCCTTCCTCTATGTGAAACATTATCCCCAACATAAAGTCAAATATGTGGTAATTTCTTATTTTAATCAAGGACTATTCCTTACAAGCAATGTGGTGCTTTGAAGGTATTCCCTTGGTATATTGGCCACATGTCCTAAAACAGAAGAAAAATGAAAGAATTCATATTTTCCATCTATTTATGGATGCTTCTGGTTTTGCATCAGAAACAAAAATGTCTTTTGTCATATCTGAAAAATACAAACTGGTAGACTTTCCATCTCTCAGTTTTCCTAACAGATTAACATCTTTGAAAGGGCTTCTGCTGGAGAATTTTCTTTTCCTAGGATATCAGTTGAATGGTTAGCGTTGCATTTGATCTACTAGAAATAATTATAAAAAATATTCTTGAATAAAAACGGATGTTGGACATCTCTGTTCAAATCCATTTTTCTGTGTATTCCCTGAAAACTGAATACTTGAAAGTACTGGAATATAAATTGGTCATTGAGGAAAGTCCTGCCATGCCATAAAATCTCGCCTTGGGAGAGCTAATGTTTGAATCAGCTATTAAGGAAGATATCATGATATTTTTTATCTACCACTAACTCCAGCAATGACAATCAGAGCAATAAATATTTCCAGCTGTCAAGAGTAAGAAATATGGAAAGCTTTGTAGGAACAGGAGGAAAGATAGGAGACACCTGGCAGGAAAGGGGGGAAAGAAGGTCCTGAAATCGTTGCCCAGAGTAAGGGCAGAACAGCAATGCTGTGCACAAAGGGGCTGCTGGGAGCCGAGAAAGACATTTATGTAACTGTAGCAAGAAAATGTTTCAGAACAGAATGAGATAATATTTAATTTTTTTTTATCCCCATGAGGATTTACCTTCTGAGGCAAATTTAGTTTGCCTAAGGCCTGCAAGCCTTGCTGCTAAAAGCTTTATTCAACAAGCAGTGAAAATTTTATTTAGATCAATGAGGTTAATAGAACGATTCCAGCACTCATACTTTAAGAAATTGAAAGAGGAAATAAAGTTAGGAGCATTCACTTCAATTTGTATCTGTGATCCTCTGTGCTTGCCATGCCAATAAGCATATTTGGTCTCTTGAGGGAAATCTTATTTTCACACTGTCTCTCCCAGCAAAGAAGGAAGAAATTTACATTAAAAGCAGGAGAGGATGGCATACAGCTGCTGCAGGATACTTGTAGGAATGTCAGTTGTCAGCCATGAGATGGGACAGCTCAAAGTCTACCCTACTATTACAGAAATTTTATTAATTTCATGATGATTTCAACGTATTTTTTCAAAGGGGTATATATTCCTGATCATCTATGTTCCACAAGGGAGAGAAAATAGATTGTTTCATCCCAAGTTAATGTCAACATTTCAACTCACCTCTCCTTCCTTGCTTTATGCTGAAGGTACAAAAGGAGTGTGAGGAGCATATTTTGATCCTGGATTCATGCTCCTGGAACACACTCTGCACTGGACTTCCTGCTTTTCTTTCACAATTGTTTACATGGAAAGTTGAAACTTTGTCATTCACTACACATTCAATATATACAAAAAAAAAGCATGTCAACTTTAGCATTTTAAAACCTGACAAGAACATCTTTTGCACAACTTTGTTATTCTTGTAATGCCTGTATAAAACTCCAGCTATATATTAACTTTATTTAATAATAATGAATCTTCTTAACATTAGTTAACTACTAAACAGAGAATTATTTTACTACCAGTTTCATGTTTACACTGGCATTAAACTGACAAAGGATAATTTACTGAAACATTCTTTTTTCTTTGCTCATTTTTTTTTCAGTATAGTTTGGAGACTAGGGAAACTCCAGGGAGCTGGCAATTTGAAATATAAAGGTCAGTTTCTGTTAACGAAAGCAGAATATACATAGAAGGAAGAAATTTACATTAAAAGCTGGCCCACTGTGAACTAATTGCTCATTACTCTCATCATCCCTTAGGAAACATGTGGGTAATCCTATTTCAAGACATATAGCATAACTGAAATTTTGACAGAATGAACAAGGCTTGAATCTACTACAAAGGGCCACATATCAAAGGCAAAAGGGACACAATTCATAGCTAAGTCAGGAACTGTAAAAATCCAATCTAGTTGAAGCAGACTGGGTAAAATTTTCCCAGATGTTCCTGTAGAGAGCTAAAAATGTATCCCAAACAGCATCCTTAAGTGTCCTGGAAAAAATCACTAGTTTATAAATAAGAAATGTGGCATCACTCACTCAGCCCTTCGACTTAACAACTTTTCTTTCAAGGGAACCCACTTACTATAGCTATATGGAGTACAATCATGCTCTTCAGCCCTGGGAGTAGATGTGGTAAGAAATGATCAGGTAGGCTTTCGTTTCTTTCCATTTTTATCCATAAAGTTGAATTGATTTTTTCAAGAGGAGCAAATATCTGATGCCTATGCAGATGCTATATAAGTAGCACGCTTTACATGAAAGATTTATTACATCTAGTCTGACAACATAAATGTTTATGGGGTCTTTTCATTCACTAAAAGCAGGTACCAAGTCATCCTGTCACTAACACATATGATCATGACCCCCAGAAGTATTATTTTTTTAATGCACTACAATATAAACATCATAATTTTCAATTTTAAACTTCAATTTTTTAGACTTTAATTTTCAAATTTTAAACCTCTTCTGTGTTGGGTTGCTCAAGAATGGCCAAATGCAGGCTACATCCCACTGTGATTTTGGCTCAGAGAAATGGAAACACCATTATTCCAAAGGACAAAATCAAGAGATGGTGTATAGCTGTCAGATAGGAATTATTTTCCACAGTGATTTTTCCATTTGCATGTTATTATCAATTTTGCTGTGATAATACTCTTTTTTACAAAAGATAATTTTCTAGTAGACTGCAATATTGCATACCATACAAAAATACTAATTTTGTAATTTTTCAGTAGAGCCTTATTCCACTACCTCAGAAAATATGTCACATTGTCTAAGCTGACTTGATCAGTGATATAGCATAAATAGTCATGGTATAGAATGGCCCATAAAGGATTAATTTGGAAATACGCTTGTGGAGTATTTAGCACATTTTTTAGAATATGTAGAATATAAAAACATTTTGTTATGGTGGTTATCAAAGATATTTTACTGTCACACAGAGTGCTGTCATGCTTTAAACTAGTATCACAGAGGCATTACCAGAAGAAGATCAATCATAATAATAACTGCCCAGCAGAAATGGTTACAGAGCTATGTTTGAATCTTCTAAAATCCTTTGGGGGAAATAATAACTGTGCATGTCTATTCATATGACTGGGTCTCCTGAAACCTTAGGGAATTTTCCTTTCCTGACTATAGAAATATTTGGGTGTTGGGGGTTCATTTTTGTTTCTTGAGGTTTTTGGGGCTTTTTTAGATTTTATTCAGATCAGAGTTGGGATTGTTTGTTTTTAAATGAGGTCATGAGGTCACAGCATGTAATAAAAGGATAGATGTAGCTAAGAGAAAAGGCAGGAATAACTCATCTGCCTTATCGTTCACAAAATTCTGTTCACAAGCACAACAATTGAAATCAGTACCATTATCTAAACTTGAGTAAAACTGTCAAAAAAGGTATTTATAAAACATAAATAAATAATAGACAGTCTCTCGTCCTTGAGTTTCAAAGCCAAGTTTCCTTTGATTTGATGAGGATATTAATTCTTTGCTGCCATGTCTGACATGCCCTGAGATTGGCTCGATTGGTCAGAGTATGGTGCTAATGACACCAAGGTTGTGGGGTCAGTCCCCATATGGGTCATTCACTAAAGGGATGGACTCAATGATCCTTGTTTGTCCTTTCTAACTCAGAATATTCTGTGATCCTTTTGTTGCCTCCGTCAATTCTAGACCAAAATCTGCCTATACTCTCACCTGTCATCCCAGGCTTGGTTCTAGTCACTTCAGTCAGCTCATGTAAATATATTTGGAAGCCAGGAATATTGACTTATAAGTCACACACATGTTTATAACTAAATTGATAATACAAATTTAATTTTTGAGCTATAAGCTCTGCATTCAAAAACCTCATTATTGTTCAGTGTAAGGCTCTAGACTTTGGAAGCTAATGTTTGGGATCTTTTGTAATTTTGGAGATTTATAGACCATAAGAAAAATAAAATAAACCCAAAACCTGAACTCAAAATGTTTCAAGACCCCTAGTTTGGATGGAACCTGGGACAAGCCTTGCTTTCTTAACAGCTTCTAACCTTCCTGAAGCTGAACAGCAATCACGCACGCAGGAAATATTGAGGGGAGGGGAGGGGAGGAGAGGGAGAGGGAGAGGGAGAAGCAGCAGAATTAAAGCAGAAAATTGTTTCAGTCCATAAGAGCATCTGGGATTTAGGACTTCAGTTACAGACTTTTATTTTTCTTCCACTGGACACACATCACCTACTGACAAGATTGGCAAACACGATTGAAGCATCTCTATAGGCTCTGAGGTATACAGAAAATTATGTAATTATTTCTTCTAATTTTTTAATAAAATAAAAGCACTACTGACTGTTATATATTCTAAATAAAATAACTCAAAACTTTTATTCACTTTTGATGTGGTTTAAAAGTTATGACTTTAAAGTTATTAGAAAGCAACAATAATTTTCAAATTTATACATTGTTTTTTCTTATTTTTCCCTTCTTAGATTTACCTCAGAGCTTAGGAAGCTGATTATGAATGTAGATAAAACTCACTTCATCTCCACAAAGCAGACAAAATCCTCAAGTGACAGGAAGAAAGGAACATTAAATAAGATCTCTGTAATCCTATCTTCTACTGCATCAAGTATAGGTCATTATATTTTAGGTTGAATGTATTTTTAAAAGCCTCCAGGGCCATCAGTTTGTCACTCTAGAGTAATTTCCCTAACACAATATGGAGAGAAGGCAAAAGAAAAGCTCAGGAATCACATTTAAGTCCTATTTTCAAAAAGCACTTATAGTGGCTGACTGAAAACACTTCGAAAAGCCATACATAGACCCATCTGAAAATTAGAAAATTATTGCAATTTGTCTAGGCAATGGTTTGAATTTCCAGAGAACTGTCTGGCCTGATCAAAAGCTATTGTTCTCCACCCCTTTCCCTATTCTATAGCTGTACAGCCAAGACTATGCTTCACAAAGCCCCTAGTGGCACTAATGATGCTATCGTTCCTTTTTGCAGAGCTGTCATTTCTCCTAATTAACATTTATATTGGGTTCTGCTGCTTTCTGATATTAATATTCCACATATATACTTTAATTGTTAGGCAACACTCTATGGTACTTATTCATAAGAGAATTTCATCCCCCTTGACTTCTCTGAAGCCTTGAAATGTTGATGATGTCTTTTAAGTTGCTCTCTGCTTAATTTCAATGCCAGGGGAAGAGTTAGCTGTCCATAAAACCTGTAATTTTATACACACAGTTGTCCATTGTTTGAGAAAAATGGATAATTGAGCATCTAATTAGTGAATACCTGCTTGCACATACAATTAACCAATTTGCCAGATTAACCAGCTTGTAAAATGGAAGTCCCTTTCATAGGTGACTCCCTTTGATCTCTCAGGTTTCAAGTTACTCTCCTTTTCCAGAGAAGATGTAGGAAGGGAATTATGCTGGTTTTGTTTAGGGTAGAGATAATTTTCTTCACAATATCTAGTATGGGGTTGTTTTTTTCATTTGTGTTCCAAAGTGTTGGCAATTCAGGGATGTTTTAGCTGTTGCTGAGCAGTGCTTACACAGAGCCAAAGCCTTTTCTGCTCCTCACCCCTCCCCAGCAGCGAGGAGTCTGGAAGCGTACAAGAAGTTGGGAGGGGGTACAGCTGAGACAGCTGACCCCAACTGACCCAAGGGATATTCCACACCATATGGTATCATACTTAGCATGGAATGTGGGGGGGAAGAAGGAAGTGGTGGATGATCTCAGTGATGGCATTTGTCTTGCCAAGTAAAGCATTATTTTTGATGGAGATGGACATCAGCAAAATCTTCCTCTTAAAAACAAAAAAAAGAACAAAAAGAACCCCTAAAATCAAACCAAACAAGAAAAGGAAAAAAAAAAGCACAAAAAAAATTTTTAAAAAAAGAGAGAAATGGAACTTGGTATGTTCCAGCTGTTTTGCCATTGTAATAGAGAGGTTTAATTGCAATTAGAAAACATACTTATCTTTGAAGGACCTCTATGAGATGCTAGAGATCTCAAAAAATCTTTCTACTTTATATTCTCTTAAGCTTTTGTAATGTCTGGATTCCTTACATCATTACAATGATGTTTTTACTTTCCCTTTCCAGAAGAAGTGGGAAACATCTATGAAATTTTGGCATTTTAAAAGTCTAATAAACACAGTATGCACGTCTCTGGAACAAAATGTTGTATAAAGTAAATTTTGTTTGCGAAGAAAGGTGAGGGGACAGATGCTCTGTTAATTAGCATGAAGCAGAAGTAGAGTTTTCCATAATTTTCCATAACTATGATTCACTTATTTTACTAATACAAACCTCATCAATTCTAATTGTTTTCTACAGAGATAAATTTGCTGATTACAATTCATTCACCTCTGAAAGACCAAAAAAAATAAGTCAGCTGATAACATTACATATTGAGGAACCTTCTGAGTTTCTAGAACTACTTTTTTTTTTGTGAAGCTTAATTCTGCCTTTACTTTCTGATTTGCAGAGCTGCAAGTTGCCTGAAGCAATTTCCAAAATAGCTATTCTTCAACAATGCTGCTCAAAATAAGAGTTTTAAAAAATATATATATGAAGACATACTTTGATTTCATTCTATATCATGTGTTTGCTTAAAAAAATAACATCTGCAAACAAAGCACTACTAGGTTCCTAGCATAAAAGGCTATTCTGTCTCTTAAAAACAAAACAAAGAGTTTCTGTTTTACTTAAGAAACAGCCTTTAGGGGGGATATAAACAGCTGAAAGTGCCAAGCAGTCATTTTCGCTAGAAAGTCACCCTTTAGCCACAAGCAAATATATTTTTTTTAAAAGACAACCTGCACTGCATCTGCTAAGAACCCATACTGAAATTAGTAGCTTTAGTATATCAAAAATGCTGCTATTTATGCCCTCCATTCATGTACACCTGTTAGCAAAAGCCTTTACATAGCTCAGCAACCAGTTTCTGTTACTTCATCCTCTGTTCTCATTGCCAGGCTTGGCCACTTAATTTTTGCAAAGAATTTTAACAGTGTGCTCTTAAGTCCTGGAATCCTAACGGTGACCACATAATGAACAGCGTGCCAGTGCACCAGCTTTCATCTGGCTTTCTAAACTTTACCTCCAGCTGCTATTCAGCTCAACCATTTTGCAGTTACATAAAACTATAGCTCACCTGACAAACTGCAAGTAGAAAATTGTTGCTGGTGTAAAATTTCAAAAGCCCATTAATTTACATGAAAAAAAGTGTTTTGATATAACATTTCAATGACCAAACTAATAAGTATGAAAATCTAATTCACCAGATTTGAGAGTCTCACTGAGTGGTCCTGAAGTTTGTAGTTAGTTTCTCTAATTGCCCATAAAACTTTTATGTGTTATTTCCATGTTGGTGTTCTGATAATTGCATCCCACTCTGCTGCTTTAACCAGAAATAGGGTTTACTTGTTAAAAAATGAAAAAATATCCTGAAGATAGGCTCTTTGCAAAAACCAGTCCAAAACTTCCTTGTTAAAACATTGAAATCTATACTTTAGTTACACTGTAAATGACAGTACTCAGTTTGAGATTAGACATTGCTGGGACATGGCTACTACATGCCTTAAATTACTCTTTGAAGTATTCACTTTTTCTGCACGACAAAAAATAGCAGTTTTCTGAACAGTCCTCTCCTATTGTTTCCCAAAACATGGGGAGAATATGCCCTTATCTGCACTGTTATGGGCATTACATCATGCAATATACTGCTCAGAAGAAAGTCTGTTTAGAAACTTTAATCCCTGGAAGTTAGGAAAAGTGAGTATTTTATGGTTTTGTTGGAATCCTAACCCTGCTGTGAGGCAATATTTAAATCATTTATAACCATGCCTTCAGTCTCCCTACACCCGGGTTCTCCTTTTCAAGTCAAATCTCTGTTAAAAACATTGTAGACATGTACTGCTTTCACTGGTGTTCCCACAATGGCTAATGCAGGTTATTCTGAGACAGTAGTGGTAAACCAGAATTTTTTTTTTCATTATTGTAAAACTTTGCCTATGCTAGATTCACCTTTCCTTCCAGTGTCAGCTGTAGACTTTTAGACCCCAGAGAGTAACAACAGCAAAATTAAAACGTAGTTTAAATAAACCACAGAAAATTTATCCTCTCATGGTAACACTGTGATTAAAGTATGTAATTGAATTATAGAGGCTTAGATAGCATGAAATGAAAGCAGAAATATATCAAGAATCACTGTTTCATGCAGAAAAAACTCATAAAAGTGTGTAATGGTATACAGGGTAATATTTATCTGGGAATAGATGACAGAGGACTTTATGAGACAGAGCTGTAAGGCATGAAGGATATAAAGTTCAATAAAAAAAAATAAACTCAGCAAGGCTTATAAAGAATAGATATACAAATATTAACCCCCAAATAACTGAAATACCTATCACTTGTTACTTCAAAAATAAAGATTTTTATCTTAAATTTTGCAAACATCTAAGATGACTCAATGACGTAAATAGCCTGATATTTAAATTTCTTTTAAATATTAAAATTAAATGTCACTTCCTATCTCCAAAGCTGAATTTATTATCTGCACCATCTACTTCATCTTTCAATTCATCTTTTCAGAACACATTAACAGCTTTAATAAAGCTCAAAAGGAAGCACATTACAATAGATTTTACTTTTTTTTAAAGCAACTCACCTAGTGATAACTGTTAATACCTTCTCCTTGTGAAATCTCCATCTATAAAGGTATGCATAATTACCAAACAATATCAAAAGAAAGCACCATCTCCATCTGTGGGCTATTGTACCTAACTGCATCTCCAAACCATTCCAAACCCCTGAACTTTCTGCCAATTCTGAGAGATGGGCTACCTACTAATAACTTAATAACATCTAAAACTGGTCAAGATGAAAACAGGTCAAATCCTGTTAACAGTGTTGCTTAAAAATGTATTTTTCCAAGGGTTGTTGACTAAATTACACTATTCAAATGCATAAACTATGTTTATAATAATTTGTATCATTGAGGTTTGAGGTCAGCCAGCATACTATTTTGCAAAATATTAAAAGTCTTTTTGATTTATGCCTCACAGTCTATTTTTAAATCTTCAAGATGGAAAATGTCATCCTTATTACCACATGCCTTTAATATCTTTAAAAGATGCATAATTTATTTTTTGTCAAGATATTCAGCAATTATTTTTTCTTCTTGTTGTTTTTCTTTTTGAACTAAACTAAAAGATGTCTTGGATGCACATTTTCTGTTCAAGACTAGTTTTCATTTTCCTGAATGGTCTTTGCAAAACTGAAACTGGGCTTTAGCTATAGCTTTCAAAGCCATTTAATTAGAAGGTAGGTCATTACATACCATACATGTCTAGACAGGAAGGTGGCACTTGTTTATTCTTAAATGAGTCAGGACCATTAGTTAGACTGCTGTTTACTGTGCAGTCAAGAAAAAAAGGATAATTGAGTCACACAGAAATAAACTTCCATCTTTTTGAAGCCCCAGTAACAAGAAGTAATGGAATCTCATTTAATCAACAGCTCATTCCTACACTTAGCTATATTAAATTATATATTCATTCATGTTGCCCACTCTGCAACAGTGTCGTATTAAATTATCTCCATATTTCTATTTGGCTGGATCATTTTATGGTTGTAACATTTCTATCTCTTAAGAGATGGGAAAAGCCAATCCTATGCTGCAGGCTCTGAAGGAATTACCATGGGGAGTTCCTCCCATCGCTTCGGTCAGCATCACACAGTGATGTAGGTACATTCTTCTCTCTGCACGTCATCTGCCATTAGCCACAGCAGGTGACAAGATACATAATTTACTAGGCATCTAAGCACTCAAGATGCAGTGTAATCTCCCATTAGGACATACTTTTGGGATGACTCCTGGAGGAAATAAAGGCTAAGAAAAAAAAAAAACTTAAAAGTAAATGGTTTCCTTTCGCCAAAATATGAAGAGAGAAATGCTGGACTCAACAAAACACATTTGCTTTGTCACTACTCTGGCACTACATATGTATGAACTGTGATGACGAAAACAAAATGGACATTCTGTTTATGCTCAGGCCATGTTAGCTGCACACAAGCATGAGTTCACTCTTCACATCTCTTCCAAATGAATTGGAGTTCTCATTCAAATGAGCTCAGTGAACAGTGAGCTAGAGGCTGGAAAGAATAAATCCAGTCCTATTGCTCTCAGAATTGTGGTCACCCCAGAGTCAAGAAATCTTGTGACTACTTCCCTTGCATAACCTGTTGACCACAACAGCACAATACTTTCTAATTCCTCTGTTTTATCCATATGCAGAGCAGCTCCTCACTGCCACCAGGAAACAGCATTGCTTACCAAATATTCATGTTTGGATCACACTAAAACACCTGTCAAGATATTTTTGTCTTTCCACACTTGTGTCAAAATATCAGCATGCTGACTTGGGTTAATAAAGCTTTATTTTTAATTTCTTCTGTTTCCTGGCTGTTTGGATTCCTAGGCAGGCACTGTAGCTCCTTTGTGCCAGTTGTGACTCTAGAAAAGATGTATAGGTAGCCACAAGGGCCTGCTGCAAATGCAGTACTGGGTTGATTAGAAAAGGAATGAGAATTTTCCAGAACTATGCAAATAATTTATTGAGGAGAGTCTTGAAAACCAGAAAATTTCCGCTCTTCAGCTTTCATAACACAGGATTTCTCTTGAGAGCTGTCTGGAGAGGCAAAAATCTCCCAAACTGTCTTATTTTCAGAACCTATAAGCTGGAGAATGCCCTTTTAATCTCTGTGAAGGTCTTGATTAGTTCACAAGGTTACACAGCTCACCCATAGGTTTGATTTATGGTGTCGGGAGTTAACCTGACACTAATTTGCATCACTTGAATTATTTAGTTTGCGAAGACCAATAATTAAAATTCCTTCTTTGTTTTGGGGCAGTTGGTGACCTTTCCTTTTCAACAAACTGTCATATAACGTGATGCCTGAAAGTGTGAACCCATCATTTGCCTCACTTCAAACCTGATGCCCCAGAAGTAGCCTAAACGTTTTGAAACTGCTATGATTGATGACAAAGAATTGTAAAGAGATGCGGCCATGACTGGAAGAGCTCAAGTTTATTATGATATAAATCAGCACCATTGCCAAAGCCACAGTGGAGTTTCTAACATCAAAGTAAAACTTTAGGTTTTCTAGCAGAAAGGCCTAAGATTCGCTGCACATTGTAGCACTGAAGATGGGTTCAGTAACTCAATCTCACTAGACTCATTCATTCAGTTATTATTAATTATGATGAAGTGCTGCCCTTAAATGACTCTTCCCACATAATTACCCTTTCCAAAACACTGTCCTGAAAAACAGGTTCTTACTCCAGCAGTTAGATCCAAACAGCCACCTCCTGCCATTTGACAAAACCCAGAACAGACAACTACTCTGCAAATTTACAGGAGTGATGTAACTCTGCATGCTTGTCTGCAGTATTACAGCAGCTCATTTGCAAAGCAGGCCTGTAGTTGGATTCAAATCTAGAAATGCTGATTACTATTCCATTATCTTCTTGCATATAACCATAGGAAAAAGCAAAGAAATACATTAGCCAGATAATACTCAAAAGTAAGCAGGGCAAAGTTCCCTGCCAAAAAAAAATTATATTGTTAATATTTTTATCACTGAGACCAGATTAACTTTTTTTACTAACATATACATATTTTTGAGAATAAATTCATGTTTCTCTGCCTAGCAACTACTGTTGGTTTCTAGTGGTCATGTAGGAGACCACTGAGGAAGAGGATCCTCTGCAATTCACATTCCCTGTGCTCAGGGGTTCCCCTCTGGAGAAGCTGAGGGATGCCACAGACACAGGATTGAGGAAGAGAACCCTGAGAGTGCTGGGCTGCTTCTGCTCCTCTGCCCTTCCCCACTTCTCCACCAGCCAAACCACAAGCCAGGACAGCACCTCTTGTCCCCACTTCCTCTGGTCCTGGCTTCCTACCTCCTTCCAACTGAGAAGTCCTGAGGCAGCAACTGCCTCTTGGCTTCCTCACCCTGCTCAGGAAAGGAGTGTGTCCCAGACAGCTCCTCGTTGTAGGTGCCAGTGTAGGAAGTCCCTCTGAAAGGAGTTCCCAGGAACTCCCTTCCTGTTGTAAAGCAGCTGGGATGGCAGCTATATTATTAAATTCAATGCTGTTGTGCTAGCAGCTCAAAAATGCAATGAAATCATCTAGGCCATTGTATTTGGCCAGGTCAAAGAGAAATGAGTTGCATAAATAGTGCCAAAAAATTAGTAGGTTAATATTATTTTTTATTAATAACCTAAAATGTTAACACAAATGAGGGTAGATTTAATATTAAAAAAAAAAATTAAAAATGAAAATTTGGCAGAATCCTTTACAAGATATCATCACCCAGTCCTGCTGCAGTCTGTCCTGTTGGAAAGCAGAGGAGCAGACACATCCCTTGATGGAGAGCTGTTTTATGGGTTTGAGACAGGTAATCCTAAAGCAAAAAGCTTTTTAGGGATCAGAAAACCAGTTCAGAGGCTTTGATTATTTCATCTTGGATTTTGTGATTTTTAGTTGCTTATTTATAATGTGAGTGGCCCAAACAGATATTTTTTTTTTAAGACAAGCAACCAGTAATGAATTAGTTTCTCATGTGGCACTTTTACAATATAAATTTCTTCCTTAACTGTTCCCTTTTCCTTTTGTTCACTTACAACCCAACTATATGCCTGTCTTCTGCAGTTTAAATCTTTGTTTGTGCACTAATGAATCTAACTAGGTGTCATAGCAGACTCTAATGAGCATCACTCGCTTTCATTTAACTCTGCAGCTCGCTATTACACACTTTAGAAGATCTGTTGGTTTATTCATAGCAATCACTAGATATTCTTTTTCATTAGATGGATACTAGTTTTCCCTGTTGTGCCTTTCATTATTAAGGAAACTATGAAATGTTAATAGTGTCCTCAAAAGCCAGGGCAAAAAAAAATGCCCCCAATCCTATTTGAAATGCAATCGCTTGTATTGCAAATGATCTTACAGATCTGAGCACAAACAGCTTGAATTTTTCTTCATTTATTAATGAAAGAACGAAAGAAAAATCGAGAAGGTGGCTCTGTATGACCCACTTGTCAGATTCACCTTGTTAACTGAATTTCTTGTAGTTAATTTAAGCAGCAGGACTGCAATTATAAAAGCATCCATAAACAACTATTAAGAATTGTCATAGTCCCACCCAGGTTCTTAGCTCAAATTTTAAACCCATAAATGCTTATACTTTTCAGTTTAACTCTGAACTAGTTTTGAGAAGGCTTTGCCCTACAATCTGTCTTTTTAAGTTCTTGGCTCTGATAACAAGAATATTTCAGAGTAGCCCACAGCAATCACATTTTTGACAAAATGTTAAATAGCTTCTATTAAACTTAATATAAAGCTTCTTAAAAATATTTAAAACCATGTAATATCTATGAAGCTCTAGGTTTAGTAGGAATGTTTAGCCTTGTTTTGGTCAAACATATAATTGGTATTTAAATAAGTATCCTTCAAACAAAAAAAAAGGGAAACTGAATATTCCAGAGTTTACAGAACAAGTGTCATTTTTCAGACTGCAATCTGCACCTGATTTAGGGTGCAGCCCCTAAATTAAGATAAATTAGGTCATTATTTGTATTGAAATTTCATTATTCTGTCCCTTCACACAGTTGAGATGATTCATTTAATTTTCTTGACAATCACACCATCCTCATATATAATCTGCCACAGATATGGTATCCCAAAACATGTCCTAGAGCATTAATGGACTTCAACTAATTTATGTTATTTCCTAAATCCCGCCAGTAAGCATTTGTCTAAACAGTATTTTTGGTTCATTATGGTGCTTTAGTTCTACTACATAGCCATGCTCTGAGTACAAAAAGACTCTTAGAAGCACAGAAAACATTTTTTTTCTGTAAGGTTAGTGAATCTAAAGGGCAACAATGGAGATTATCTTCAGTCCTGTTTTAACAATTCCTAAAATAAAGAATATAACAAATGCTCTCTGTGTGTGACTAGTAAGAGATGCAATCTCTCGTTTCCCTTCCAGGCATATAGCCTTATTGGTTTAGACAACCACAGTTATTTCTGAAACTTTTTCCTCTCCTGTGCTTGCCTGGGTGAATATGAACATAAAGCATACTGAGTATCAATGCCCTTTAGATAACCAGTTGAAATATTTCTGAAACTTTTTCCTCTCCTGTGCTTGCCTGGGTGAATATGAACATAAAGCATACTGAGTATCAATGCCCTTTAGATAACCAGTTGAAATAAATAACCCATGCCTTTGGCTGATTGGAACACCGCGTAAGGATTCTGCTACGGGAAGATTAATTACTTAAGGAGAAGATGTAATTCCTGAAGAAGGTGTAATTCCTAGTAAAGCATCTGTTTATATAACAGATAAACACAGATGTTAAGTACGTTACCAGTTTCTCACAGTGGAAATGAGCAACAGGAAAGGAAATACTTGTTGAAGACTTCAATTCACAACGCTTTGAATATGAAATGCAGGAATTCATCTCCATATCTGTAAAACGTTCAGAAATATTTTTAAAAATTTACTTCACGAGCTTCATCTGTGCATGCATGTGCACTACAGAGCAACAGATGGTTAGAACTTTGTAGAAAGCACTCCCCAGAACTTTCACAGTCCGTGCAGGTTTAGAAAGAAATCAGCTGGTTTCTCAGGTAGGTTAAAGATTTGAAAAGGCAGTTAGCAAAACCCTCTCTCCAACGTGAGCTGGACACAATGTTTTTTCTTAATTGTTTTACATCAGTATCTGATTTAATATTACCTTTCATTCAGACCAGAGTTTAGCTCTTAAAAGTTCATAAGATTTCTTTTTTTGCATAAATAAAGATCATTTAGGTGGAAAAAGCCTCAAACCATAAAAGCACCTGCTAATATGAGGTTTGATTGGACTTTTGCCATCCCTAGGCAAAGTCAAAACTTCCCTTTACAGCCTCTCTTCTGTTTTCTCTTCCTCTTTTTAAGCCAGATTTCCATTCTGTTCAAAAATTGTTAGCCTTTAAATTTAATATGCAATCAAAAATCCAATTTCAACTCTGAGTAACATAAAAAAGACATATGTTACAGATGAGGGAGAAACAGGAAGGAAAATACACATCATTGATGAAGCCTTGGTTAGTTATATAAACTTACACAGACAATCTGTGATAAGACTCTGAGATAGAGTTGTGACACATCCAAGGCTGAAGAACCTAAGAAGTCTCTCAGTGTTTTTTTTTTCTTTTGTCTATTTCTTTTACCTGAAAAGTGTTTGAGAATTAGAAGGCAACTTGGCAATTTCTGTGGTTCCTTCTTTTTTACCACTATAAAACAGGAACTTATTTCTTTGAAATAAAATTGCTGAGTGTCAGAACCCATTCTTTCACTGAGTTTTCTATTACCTCCATATTGATTTCTCTGTGTTTTCTTTTTTTTCCCCCTATAATAGTAGTTACACCAATGATATTTTTTTTAATATCATGGCATTTTTTTCAATTATACAAAAAAAGAAAAGAAAAAAAGTCCCCAGCAGTTCCTTTCATATTGTCTGTGTATTTATTTTGTTAGCAAAGCCATATGCCAATAGAGTATTATGGATTCATGCAAATTGTTCTCAGGGTAGTTTATCTTTACAGGGAATAGAAGGATGATCACATCTTCACTGTGATCAGTTACAAAGTAAAACTAAAATAATTATTAAAAAAACTAAAGAACAAATACTAAAAGTAATTCTCATGGTGTAACCTTGCTGAGAGTACAAGTGGTTTTGAAAAACTTTGGCAGCATAATTTCAAATATTGAACAAAGCTGTAAATATTAAATCCTTGTAACTCTTCCAGAAATTCATTCATTTCTAATTTACATTAGCACGCAAATATATAAAGGTCTTTTTCCCCCAGCAACCTTTTTCACATGTTAATTACTACTTTGCCCTTGGACTCCTTTGTCTTTGGAATGATTGGAGTTTTTCATTTTAGTTTAAATCAGAATACGAACATTGAACTATCTTATCCATCCAACTGCATTGAGTACTTAAAGTTACAGACAGAAGGAATATTCCTTATTATATACAGAAAACAGCATTTTGCAAGAAAGTATTGTAGAAAGTCTTCTGAACAACAAAGAATTCTGAAAGTATTTTAAATAGATAATTGCATGATGGATTTCCTACTTCCCTTCACTATGCTTTTCTCCCCCCCCCACACCACCCCCACCACCCNNCCCCCCCACTTGCCTCCTCACCTATGTTCTGTTTCTTCATCTCTGCTCCACTAAGAGGGAAAAGATTCGTGGATCAATAAGAAATACTAGAAACGTGCTCTGAACAAATTAAGATGGTTGTGCTATAAACACTCTTATATTAAAGAGATGCTAAAATTTTGCTATTCCCCCAAATTTGGTGCAGAAATCTAATATAACTACAAAACTGCCAAATTATTGCGTGTCTAAATTGCTGCCATTAAAAGAAAGAACCCGTACAGATGGAATCACACAAGCACCAACAAACCAGCCTTTGTTCTCACACAGCTGCTTCACTGTCACCCACCCTGCCCCACAGAATCCATCACAGCTCAGGAGCTGGCAATCCATCAGCATTTAAAGGTAAAATAACAAGTCTGGTAAGGGAAGGGGTGGGAGGGGAGAGATAAATCAGCCCCAGGCTTACACCTGAGATCTAAGCCTGCTTCTGCAGGTGCTGCTGTACCCCAGGGGGCTGACATCTAATTAGGCCCCCTGCTCATTTACTGAGGGGGTACTAATGAAACAAGAGTTGCTAATATAGCTGAATTATAGATTAAAATATTATGTGTTCTCAAAGGAATAAACTGCAAACCAAAAGTCACTTACTGGGCCTTCAGGAAGGAAAGGCCACACACATGCGAAAAAGGGCCTTGTAGTCCTAACGTAAGTTATGCTGCACCTCTGAGGAAGGAGGAAGAGTCGTCTAACATAGGAGAAACTGAAAACCTCTTTCAGAAAAATGAGAATCAACAAAACAAAAAAAAAAACCCCAAAAAACAAACAAACAAAAAAACCCCCAAAAGCCCAAAAAGCCTCAAAAAACAAAACAACAACAAATACCCAACACACAACCCCCCCAAAAAAAAACCCAAAGAAAAACAAACAAAAACCCAAAACAAATGAACAAACAAAAAATTAAAACAAACCAAAAAAAACCCCAAACAATCCAACTAAACCATGCTAACTCAGGCCAGAGGAGAACTACAGTGAATAAGACCATGAAAATATTCAAATATTCATTTAGTTCAATTATCCTTACTATATGTTTCATGAGAATGTAGAGTAGCTAGAGCATGACTTTCGAATGAATTTCAAATAAGTCTATAAGAAAAATAATGTATTAGCATTTCAAATGTTTGGAAAGAGGAATGGGCCCATTAAGAGGTCAAATCCCATTTCATCATTTCCAGTTCAGTTCAGACCAGGAGTAAACTACAGCTGATATGAAACGTTATGCACAGACCAACGTAAAATGAGTTGGTCTCAGGCCAGGCCCTAACAGACAGATATGTACCACACAAAACCATCTGTGCTAATTGCTCCCCTGAGCCTTGATCTTGCAGATGTTGGCACAGTTTTATGCACATGAGCAGCATCACTGACTCAAAGGCTTTCTGGTTTTGGCCTTGTATTCAGAGTAACATCTCACGTTCATGCAGATCAGTACAAGTGTAAGCATTTCAGTTTCAGAATACAGGCTGGGAGCCTTGGCAGAGCCATCCAAAGTGGAAAAAAGATAAAAATGAAACTATATATTCTCCTAGTTGTGTAGGACTTGTAATTCTTAATGGAGGAGCTCTGATGAGTCTGAATGTGGCTGCATGTCAGCACATGTCCAGCTGCATGCACTGGAGGACATCTTTATGCTTTGAAACCAGATGATGTAAATTCTTATTTTCACAAAAAACAAACAAACAAACAAAAACCTAACCAACAAAACAAAATTTATAAACTGTAAATAATTTTATTATTAGAAAGGATACATTATTTTTAAAAAAGTGAATTTCTCAATGTAAGTTTCAATGCTTCATCTCACCACATTCTTTACCTTTCCTTTCCAAGACACATGGCAGAAGCATTTACCACTTCATTAACTCATGGAGACTGTAATAATGATGCCTCTTATCAAAGTCAGATTGACCAATAAATGAAAACTCCACACATATGTATGAATAATGATTAATGTCCATTATAGCAACAAACAGATTGCAATGCTCTGTGAAAGCCACAGGAACAAAAAGACCATTTTGTCACTATATCTGTAGTTACATGCACAGATAAAAGTCCATGTAAATGATCCTCAGGAGACTACAGCATATTCTACTGCAAGAGCTCTGCTTTTGTAGCTCATAGAAACTAAGCTAGATTACACCTATTACAACCTATTGGCAAATCAGAGATGGTTGTGCCTTGCTAGTGCTTAAAAAAGAGCATTACTACCAGATCTTATATTTTGTTCTTTCCCTCTGCATACAGACATCTCTTACTCAAATTACAACAACGTACAGAACAAAAATAGAATCCTAGCACAGGGGCAGGTGAAGGTTGAGGCCCCTAACCAATATGGTGCTGTGAGCTGAATGTCAGTCTGGGTCACCAGAACTGGCAGTTGCCTCCTAAGCTTGGAAAACTGACAAGTCTACATTATAAATGTATTTTAAAAATATAGCACTGAGGATGGTTGAGTGATGCAGGGTCTAAGCAAATAAATGACTGGATTTCTTTTTCCATCAGGAAGGTGAGATTTCATATGCACTAGTCATTGAATGAACAAGGAAAATTTTCATCACACATCTTAAAAGCTTAAGAGGAAAGAGCATTTCTAGCATATGAATCAAAGTTCCCATCACACATTTTAACTTGGTCAGATAATATCACAGAGCTAGTACCTTCCTGTAACTATGCAATTGGCTAGAGGATTGTTTGAAATAGAGAAAAATCTTGAAATAATCACATTAATGTAGACAAATGGATGCTGAGTTAGTCACTTATTAGAAATAACAATTTATACAAGCAACGCAGATGCACCAGCAGATAATGAGTTCAGGCAGTATTGATTCCCCATTTGCTCCTAAGGGGAAATAATGCTGTACTTGACAGCTCTCTATATTCTCCCTTCACTTGCAGTGTAGGATCACAGGTAGGGCTGAAATCAAGCCACCTGAAATCTGGCCATGCAACTGATAAATGCTAAGAAAGAATGGGCTGTGTCTTCCATAAGGCTGAGGAAAACCATAGCTGTAAATTATTTTTAGTATTTTGACATGAAACTACCTTGTGTTCTCATTCCATGGTATTTCTGAACTTTCTGAGCTGTGGGGACCATTATGGTGAACCTTAATGTTCCCAGAAGCAGAGCTCTGGTACAGCTGCTGACAAGAATTGACTATTACTTAGATATTCTCAGGAGGCAAATACCATGATGTCCATTCTGTAAGAGTTTCAGTTGATATTTAGTTCCTCTAAGTCCATTACCTAAGTATCTTCTGTTTCAGTAGGTGCAGTCAATCTCTCTCAAGAAACGAATCTCTGACTCAGTCAATAGGATCATTACATTTGCATCATTCTTCATTGTTAGCTTCATGCTGCTTGTAGTTGATAAAAGGTGAAATAACTGGGAGCAGCCAAACTGAGTAAATAAATATAGAACAAATTTGATCTGGCAGCCACATGTACATTTAATTGACATATATTGATTTACAATTGCTAGTAGGCTTTAAAGTGTTGTCCAAGCTATAATCAGACTGCAAAGAAAAGTCGTGTCTTTACACGTGTTATACAGCTTACTTTAAGGGAGCTTTTTGTTACCCAAAAGCAAACATAATCAAGTTTAAACAATTTATGGCTAGAAAGTTAAACATATTGTTTATTTAGCCTTAAAAGCGTGAAGAAACAAACAGAAGAAAGAAAAATTCAGCCAGTAGGTTCAGTCTGAGGTATCAGTAACTATAAGCCATCAAAACACTGAGCTGGAAGAAGAGTCACAAGTGCTAACTGGTACCACTGATGGCACTGATGGGATACTAACACAGGGCAGTGCAGAAGGATTCGTCCTCTGTTGAACTCACCCCAACCCTAGGCAGCAGAAGTATTCTGCTATTGCTCAACCTGCACTTGTACAGGAAGACAGCAGAGTTAGTGAATGCAAAGGGAAGGGACTGTTATAAATATTTAAACCTGTAGGCTCTTTATTATTAAAAGCTACACAAGACCAAAAAGAATTAAATAAAAAAGAAAAGCAGACTTTGTCTTACAACCTGCATGAATGTCTCCAAGTTTAAAAAACAAATTTCAGATTGTGATCTCAATCTCCCTCTGCTTGCTTAGCTCCTCCTGAGATCTTTAAAGCAAACTTAAACTCTCTGAATTTAAAAAGAGCTTAGGATATCATCCATATCCAAAAGAAGACTTAGGCTTCATGATGCACTTTATGAAGGCCCCCTGTGCAGCACCTGCGACAGCTCTGAGTGATGCCTGGTGCTCACCAGATAACAGTTGCTGTGGTTCTACACAAACTCCAAACTACTTGGGAGTTCAGAATCTACCCTTATTTGTGATCCTTAGTGAGACCTAGAAATGCAACAAAATGACTTAAACTGAAGAACAGGTGTTTGCACAGCACAGCTGGCACTCAGCTGCAGTACTGAACCTTCCACAAAATATTTTAGTAGGTGCTTTATTTTAAAAACATGATTGTAAATTAGTATTCTTCACACTGTTGGGAAATAAACTTCAATGAGATTGATACCATCCCAATGGGATCATAAAACATCCCAGTTTCCTAACCTAGACTCTAGTGAGTCAAATAATACAGCTTCTCTTTGGTAGGTCAAAATGGAAAATAGCTGTCATACTGAATGGAAGCAAGCCTTTTCCTGACACTGTGGTTGTTTTCGATCCCCATTTAAACATTCTCAAATGAAATAAAACATTCAGTGTATATTTATGGTGTTTTTCACTGAAACTTGTTTATTGATCTGTTTTGGGAAGAAATGGTACATGTCTTTCCTCTGATCCCTTATGCATGAGGCAGCTAATTACCAGAAGTGGGGCTAATGTCCAGACAGAGATGGGTGACAAGTGGTGTCCCTCAGGAATCTGTGCTGGGACTAGTACTGTGTAATGTCTTCATCAGTGGCACAGAAAGCAGGACTGAGAGCACCCTTAGCATGTTGGTGGATGGCACAGAGCTGAGTGGTGTGATGGACATGCCGATGNGTGAATGTAATGACTTCTGCACTGAGATCAGGACAGCCCCTGATATCAATATTAGGGATGAAGAGACTGGAAATAGCACTGCAGAGAAAGACTCGGGGATACCTGTGGATGAAAAGTTGGACATGACCCAGCACTGCGCACTTGCAGCCCAGAAAGCCAGTAGTACCCTGGGCTGCATCCAAAGCAGCGTGGCCAGCAGGGCGAAGGAGGGGATTCTGCCCCTCTGCTCTGCTCTGCTCTGCTCTGGTGAGACCCTACTTTGAGTGCTGCATCCAGCTCTGGGGTACCCAGCACAGGAAGGACATGGACATATTGGAGCAAGTTCACAGGAGGGCCAACTAAGTTGATCAGAAGCCTGAAGCACCTCTCCTATGAAGACAGGCCGAGTCGGTTGGAGTAATACAGCCTGGAGAAGAGAAGGCTCCAGTGGAGATCTTTCAACATGTAAAGGTCTATAAGAAAGATGGGGACAAATTCAAGTATCCGTTTCCGAGCAAATATAGGAAACAAAGTCTACCTTTGTAATTTAGTTGTCCCTTCTTCTAGCACAGTACTGAAAAATCCAGACGCCTGCTGGGAAAGACCTTGACTCTTTATTCTTTG
>VZRM01004853.1:0-30186 GCA_013397955.1 Grantiella picta
TGAACAAATGCCTTTATTACAGTACCTTCACAGCCAGTCTGCTGACAAAACCAAGTTGGGTGGGAGTGTTGATCTGCTGGAGAGTAGAAAGGATCTGCAGAGGGATCTGGACATGTTGGATCAGAGTTGGATCAATAGGATTTGGTCATTACATGCTAATTTTAGTGTATGATGCTGAAATCATGTTATCAGATAAATTATTTTTCTCAGAAGCAGATGGAATGTAACATCTATAGAACATGAGGTTTTCTTGTTAAAATGTCGACTTAAATCCAAATCGATGTTTTATCACATGCAAGCAACCATTTAAAACACTAGCTTTAGGAAGAATCCCTCGAACGTTCTATTGTTTTGGAGTAACCCAACTTGCAGAACAAACCTATGTAAAGATAAATTTAATTGCAGAGAAGAGTCCACTCCATGTCTTGTGTCTGAATTGATGTTAATACTGTATAGCACTGTTTGAAAACTCTGCCTTAACTAATGAACAAATTATGATTTATGTGAAAGGATGTGGAACAGATGAACATTTTTTAAGGTATATGGAAGGTCTGAAATTCAGTGGCTTGAATCACAAAAAACTTTTCTTTTTAAAATGAGACAGAAAATTAATCTTTCATCCTCACAGAGCACTGATTTTAGACTAAACTTAGACTGTTTCAGACCATTTTAATTGCAAGCTCAATGGTGAACTTTCTGCCTTCTTCCAATGCATGATCTTCTTGCAGTAACCACTGCAGTTTCACATGTTGTAGTTTATGTCTTGGATTTAAGGACAGTCAGTAGATACACCATATGTCTTGTAGTCATAAAACTGATCAAATACTAACCAGATAACAATCATGATCTTTTGTAACTCAGGACAAAACAGAAATGGATTTAGTAAAATAAAAACAATGACCACATAATACAATTCTGACAGGCCAATTTTAATATTCTGCCTGCTGTGAAGGAGGGTCTCAGCGTGGTTAGTGACAAATCCACAAAAGAATTTAAGATTCCCAAGGAAAAACTGGGAAGTGCAAGTAGTGAGTAGTATCCATACTCAAAGGATAGCAGATGTTTCTGTCCTGCTTTTGTAGTAAAATATTCTGTGGATATTTTCACAGTAGGAATCATGACAAAGGGATATCTCACTTTAGATGTCTTTTGACAGCACTAGGAACAGGACCAATGTCTTTGACCCCCTGCCTCCCATGACCAACTTAATGGGAAAATCCAGGCAGTGACAAGGCTTGCATTTTGCACCCATCATTTGAAAGAAAAAAAGGCGGCATAGTCAAAATGCTCCAGGAAAGGGAGGGACACCTATAAAGGAAGAGGAACAGGGAATCATAACGGAGAGAGAGTCTGCCCTGCAGATCAGTGTGAGCGCTATATCATGAAGAATGTTTTATGGTAGTCATATGCTCTCAGCTGTCCTCATGATCTGGGTCAGATGTTTCAGTAGGACAGCATTGGTACAGCCCATTCTGAAAGTGCTATTCTCTCTCTGCACTGTCCAAAACCAAAGAGCCTGGAACTCTTTTTAGGCTGTATGCCACCCCCAAAATGAGGCATTACAAATGTCAAGGTTGTGATGTGGAAACCCTTCTGTAGCCACAAATGTTGCAATAACTTGGAGAGCAGTGCTTGAATTCCTCCTCACACTTAAATGCTTTCTGCTGCACTGCTTTAGTGACCTGCCTGGTAGGTTGCCTTTTCCCAGGCGTGGCACTGACTTTCCAAATTTATTATTTATTTTTATTTATTTTTTTATCAATTCAAATATATAGGCAATGGTAGATATTAACACAGTAAGAAATAATTTTGAATATGGAGTTGAGTGTTTGGAAAACAGGTAGTAAATGGAAACAAACAGCCAGTGATCTTTGATGATCTCAAGATGGCCACCAGATCATTAAATGGAGCGTTCACTAGACACATCCTACATTATAAACACATTTTGTTAATTGAAAACCACATTTTAAATTTGATCAGTTACTCTTGAATTGTTTAATCCAAGTTCATATTCACTGAGGTAAATGAGTATGCTTCCAAATTAATCTCCGAATTTCCATTAGTCTGTCACAAATCAGGAAAATAAATGATCTGAAGAAGTTAAATGAAACATTCTTCATGAGCGCTGATATTAAGAGGTCACAAAGCACTACTCTCTGGGACATTTAGTGTTCAAGTGAGCCTTATGACTGAGTAATAAAAACATCTTGGCTATTTGACGTCATGTCAAGGTTCCAAAAATCTTGAACTGTTGTTTTTAATGCCCAGATGAGTTTGAAGCATTCTGGAGCTACACTATGTTTTAGAAAAATCTCAGACTGAACAAACAAGAGATGCTACAGCATTCTTATTTCTATGTTGAAACATCCACATGAAAAAGGTACATAAGAATTAACAAGCATGCAGCATTAAATAGTAGCTAATAACATGAATGAAACCTGTAATATTTAAATGTTTATTAATAAGAATCAATAGTTTGTGAAAAATAAACTGAGGTTACCAAATAGGTGAAGGAACAGGGAAAGTATGTGTGTGTATTTCCATGTACATACACATTAAAAAAATATATATATGCGCACACACACACACACACACACACACACACACAATTTATTACATGAACACAACAAAAGAAGACATTTTTTCACGGAAGTCTTCATACCTGAACTGAGGCAAAATTAATAATAGATAACAGGGCAGACTGAGAAATACAACAAAAATATTTTAACACGGCCAAATATAAAGTGGTGTCTTTGGAAATAAATTTTACAGATAATAAACATGTGATAAGAGAATCTGGAGAAGTGGTGACTGAGGAGAAAGAAAAAGATATAAAGGAATCATTTATCACTGATTCTCAACAAACCTTTCAGGTTAATGCTCTGGCAAGAGAAAATAATGTGTGTCCCTGAGATATAAAAGGAGGAAAAAAAGAAAACCACCTGGTGTCAATATATGGAACTGGTAACTGCTACAAATTCATCACATCCACTTCTAAGACCAGGAGATTGTGAGTAAGCTTTAACAATGTGAGGCTTAAGCAGTGAAGGTTCTTGGTTTGGTGAGAAAATGCTGAAGATTGGCATTAGTAGTGGTTGAGCATTTACACTTGTGAAAAAAACCAAACAACTATAGGGAGCTTTTATAGGAGGAAAGTTTTATAGGAGAAAAGTTTTATAGGAGAACATTTTCTTTTCTGCAGAAAAAGGTATAAGAAGATGACCTGTACCAGAATTAAACAACCCTGGCAATGAAATAAAACACAGCTTGTAAATAGCAAAAAATGCAATTAAAAATTGAAAGACGTTACAAGGGTGTGCTGTGAAGAAGAAAGAAGGAAAGTCTTCTCCACAGGGTCCTGACCCCTGGGCCTGCCTTAGTTCAGGGTTCCTGCATACAATTCCCATGGGTGCCAGTGCTGTCACACCAGCTCTGTGTGAGAAGGAGCACAAAACCAAGAATTGACAGAAAAAACACCAAATTTGTGCCCCTCCCCATCTTCTCATTACTTCTCCTTCAGACTGGTATGCAACATTTACCTGCTGCCCTTCCCGTGCTCCTGCTCAGCTTCTCAGCCCTGCTCTGCAGCAGGAAGCAATGAGCTCTGCCTGGGCATCCCCCACTGATGACCACTCTCTGGTTAATTTTTGACGCACCAGCTTACTGCAGGGTATGTAACGCCATGCAGGCATTCAATTATGGGTAATCGGGGATGAGGTCTTGTCTGGCTGATCAGCTCATTGCTGTGAACCAGCAGGACGTTTTTGCATATAATTGTAGGTACCACAGTTAGAAAACAATGTATGTCAGTTTTGCCTAACAATGTACCCCTCATTCCCTCAGGTGTTCAGCTGACCCCTGATGCACAAGGTAGCCCTTGCTTGAACTACAGAAGAAAACAAATCTGTGCACTACTCAGATCAATGATGTTTGACAGCAGAATTGTTTCCCTTCTGAGAAGATGACAGTTCCCATGAGAAATAATAAAATTTGTGCTAATGAGGAATAAACATTTGAGTGAAATGTCCTGTCATGGGAAGTGGCTTTTGTAGCTGTAGCACCTTGGCAACATATGTTTCCAAAAAGAGTTGTAACCTTATTTCACTACACTCAAAGCACATATCAATGTTACTGTAATATAAGGGCTGTAAGTCCATACCATGATTATAATGTATGATTTTGCAGGATTTTGATTCCCAGCTCTTTTTTCTCTTAGTTTTCAACAAAGTCCTCACGGATCAAAGAACTTCTTATTCAAAAGGCATGCATGGCATGGCTGCCTTTCTCTGGTTTGAGGTACCAATGCCATATGGTGGAGCTTGTATATGAATACTGGAGTCCCTGACAGGGAAAGCTGCTTCTGCAGAGTAAATTAAGGGTGTGTGAAACACTACAGATTTCATCCATACTGTTGGAAAGCTCCAAATCCAGATGAGCATAGTTACACTGCCTGCAACAAACAGCATCTGGCCTGTGCTAATTCTTCAGCTGTGCCCAGGGGCTGTTCAGCACACTGTTGACTGGCCTGGGGCAAAAACATATCTGAGACAATTTTTTAAAAATTTACCTTAGGCATAGCCATAACACAAATCCCAACCATTTGTTAATATAGTTTAATTTATTAGTAACAGAGCAATGAAAAATCTTCACTAGAGAAACAGCTTGGCTTATAAAGGGTGTTCTCTAATAATTTTTTCAAGGTGATTGAATGTGGCCACTGTGGATAACAGAAGCGTATCAGACTCTTCACTGCGTGATGGAATAGTCCCAGGCTCTCCTGATGACCACTCTGAAGGACAAAATGAACTTCCCAGAGCTCTAACAGGAGGACATGATTAATCAGTTGGTTGTGGGTGTTCATTCATAAATAAGAACACACTGACAACAGGACCAGTAGAAGCTTTGGGATGTGACAAATATAATGTATACTTTTGAAGGACTATGAATAAGAAATGACTCCTCTCCCTGCAGAAATTATTAAGCAGTCTCTGAAGTTGAGTGTGTAACTCATACAGAAGTGCTTATAATCTTCATACATCATTTAAAACCAAATAATATTATGACACCAGGTAGCTTCTTTTAATATACATAAATCTACATTCTCTTCCCCCTGAGGCACAGAAAGGTTTAGATCCTCACCTTTTTTTTTCAGTTGCTGCTTGTGATAGCACCCATGTACCTGAATTTGTGTTAATTAAAAGTCATCACATTTGTGTGTCTGTGCAAAAGCATAACTAACCAGCAATACAACACCAGCCCAAACAGACTGAGACCTGTGAGAATGAGAATTGCCTCAGTGCTCATTCCCATAGGTTGTTCCATCTCAAGCCTGTCTGTAACAGTTGAACACAGAGGACTGTCCCCTGTTATCAGCTATTTGGGCAGAGGGGAGAGCTATTCACAGACAGGGAAAAGCAGTGTGCAGGAAAGAAAGGTGCTGATGAGTGCAGACCTTGTATTTCATGGAGGTTTGACCACAAAGGACTATTGACTACTCTGATTTAACTGTCAACTCCTGAGATCTAATCTGACAGAAAGAACAGCTTCATTTGCCCAGGCAGTGAACATATCTGCCTTATTACGAAGATGACTTTTATGAAAGGTTTCATAAAAGTTGCTAAATACACCACTGACACATCAACATTAGCTCAATATGCACAAAGATGCTAAATAGTCCACTGCTATATCAACAGTAGTTTAACATAAACCAAGTTTTTGCCCCATAGCAAGCATGTCTCGGGTAATGTGATGTACTTTAACTGTCAGAGAGAGATTAGCACAGGCTAGGAAAGGCAGATGCAAGCAGGTTAGAACAAGGTAGAAGGTGGCAGAAAGAACAGGTGGATCCTTTAAACGGGGAACATGCAAAAATGGCAACAGCAATGGGCAGAAAAAGACATAACTTTCCTGGAATTCTGCCTGTGCCAGTCGCAGTAATTATATGGCAGAATGAACCTGCCAGCAGCAATGTTTGTTTTCCATGCAACAGCTAGGCTGTGGTATACATAATTAGGAAGCAGATGGCTATAGCCCCACAGGGACCTTAACTTGTGCCGACTTTTGCACTCCACTGCTTGTGCCATAACTTTTTTTTTTTTTTTAATAGTAGATATGCCAGGTTTGGGTAATGGTTTAACAGATGCTTCATCTTGGTTTCAGGACAGCAGATGCAGGAATGTTTCTTGGAAAGACAGGAAGGAGATGTGCTTGAAGCTATACGTATTCCGGTATGTACAACCTTGTACAGGTGTATATAGCCTCCTCTAGTCCTGAGAATGCCAGGGATATATAGAGTCAATGTGGGTATTCAAGAAGGAGAAGTTGCAGAAGACAATGAAATAATCTTTTCCCATAAGAACCCAATACTTGCTGGCTAATCCTGTACAGTAATCTGACTGGTTTGCTCAGTTTTGAGTACTGAAGACTTTGGAGCTGAGATCTGGAGGCCACATGCTGTTTTAGAAAATGCTGGAAGTTGGAAGAGGCATGAAAACAAGGTGCTGTAGTTACATGGCCCCTCTACAGAACTATGAAAAGTCCTCAATTAAAAGTATTATTAGTAACATTCTATGTCTAATATTATCTTTTTAAATTTCAACATATTTTGTAGTGACCAACTACAGTAATTCTCCAGAAAAAAAAAGCTCAGAGAATTAAAAAGGTAAGAATGAACTGGCAAAGAGCAGTTATTCAAGAGGCTTTGGATGCCATTCTTGTGCAAAAATAAAGTTATGGTCTGTCCTTTACATCCCCTTTATGTGTCAGTGTTAACCAGAGCCATGTGTATAAGCCAATAGGTTTAGGCAGCTCAGCTGTCTGTAACCTTAACAGACTGCCCTGACTTTGCTTTTCCTCATCAGTTTCTGTTGAAACATTTAGTTACTTTCTCCTCCTTTCTTTCCAGCTGTATTTTACCTTGATCTCATTTATCTTCTGAAGTTTCATCTTTCTGTGTTCCCCACATTGGCCAAAGCTTAGTATATAGCTGTCTCACACTTTCCTTAAAGTGAGTACCCCTAACGTCTAAGTGAGTTGGATAAAAGCACAAATTACAACAAAATAACTTCAAAAATTTATAAATTTAAATATCCTGGGCAAGATATTAAAATATGAGACCATTTCCTTTTGAGGTACTTTCTTCCAGCTTTGATATGTTTCTATTAATTTTAAGTAATTTTATGCTTGTAACAAACTGTATCAACTTATCTGCATCACCCGGAAATGTCTTACTTGACAATCCTCTTTGACCCAGATCCATTCAGAGTTTTTTCCATCCTACTTCCTGCTCCTCACCCCAGTAACACACCTCCATATGCTCAGGATTAATGTCTGAAAGGGAGCACCCCTCTAATTCTCAATCAAAGGTACAGGTATTGGTTAGTTTTCCAGCCCAGGACACCCTCCCTACCTCCCTTAGCTCTCCAACTTTTACATCTCTCACTGTCATCATGTATGCCCCTCTTTCTGATCTCACATTCTGCTTCCAGACCTTTCTCATGCCCCCACCCTCCATTTGCTCAGCCTTTCTGCCTCCATCTTTCCTTCCCATTCTTCCTCCCTCCCTATTTTGTTTAATATTATTTGTCCTTACCCTAGTTCTTCTGTTGTGGGTCTGTTTTAATTGTAACTTAACCATTCCCTTGAATTCCATCACAATTTTGTATAGAGCAAGGAGGGTTTTACATGCTTTAAAAACCTCTGTGCCATGTAGACAATAAGTATTTCATGCAATGGGAGTTTCACAGATGGCTGAGATACTGAACAAGTACTCTTAAGTTCTTTTTGCTCTACTTGTGACACCATCAAGTTCCCCCTTTGGACGCACAAAAGCTGCACCTGAATCATTAAACAAGGCTGCATATGAACATCAAAGTCCAGCTCTCAGAAGAGAGAACAGGAAAACAATTTCTTCTCGTTAGGTACTTAAAAATTAACCCACCCATTTCTCTGCCAGGTACAATATTACTACTCCCATCCTGGTTCATGGGCTGCAGTGCAGACTGAGTACAACTTAGGTTAATAAAGATAAACTGTGAAGAGCAGCTCCCTTTATTTGCAAAAATCAGTAAGTATACAACTAACCCAAACCAAATTAAAAATCCTAAAAAAAGAAGTAATGCTACTAGTTTAAAATTTGCCACTAAATATTTTTTTCTGTAGTTAAAAAACCCCCACTTTTTTCCCCCCATTAACTAGGAATTTTCTTCTCTTTTGAGCTACATGCTGCAGAAAATAATTCAGCTCTGTCATTCCACGCATGAAGTAGAACAAACCATCTGAAATAGTTAATATAATTTAGTGCAAAGCAATTACATCTATTGCCATGAGAAGCACAATTTACTACCACAGGGAAGTGAAAAAGTCCAATATGTCATAGCAAAATGCACTTTAAGCTGTGCTTAAATGAGACCTTCCTCACGTCTCTGTATATTTCTCTTTGGAACAGGGACGAGAGCTCAGGATTACACCTCCCCAGATGACTGCCCTGCCTGCTGGGTTACCAAAGCTTGCACCTTCATCTGCGCTTTCTTTCCCTCTCCAGCAGATCTGCCTCCTCCCTCTCCGTAGACAACCTCAGCAGGAGGACAGAAAGCGCTGCCATTCCCAGCAGCCTCCTGAGATGATAAAGGCAGCTACGATGTTGCTCCCAAGGGCTCTGGCACATGCCAAGGGAAGTCGATGCTTAAGGAGGACACAGCCCCCGACTGCCTGCCCTGTTCCCCCGCCCTGCCTGCCCTGTTGCTGCGCCAGGCTGGACACTGAACTTGACCTCTGCAGACACTGCTGGACCTAAAACGCCAGACTTGCACCCACCATGCAGGCACACCTTCCCCTCTGCTGCCTCTTCTTGGGAGTAGCCCTGAACAGACAAGTGGGACAGGCAGGCATCTAAAAATTTGTTTGCTCTAGGATCTCACTTGCTGAAAGAACATTTTCCCCTCAGGCCCAGTGCTGTAATCAATGGGCAGTTAAATGATGGTGTGACTCTGCCTTTCCCCACCTGCAAGTATATATTTCAATAGAAATTGCAGTGCCATGTCAGCTTGTGAGGAGACTGACTGCACTCTAAAAATACATCAAGCCTTTCTGCGGGCCAAGCAGCCTTCCTCCCAACTGACCTCTGCCCACAAGGAGCACACATCAGACAGAATATATGGGAAATTTGGGGTATTAAGGATGTGTAAAGATTTATAGCCTCTATAGACAAAAAGCTTTTTCTGTGATTTCTTTTTCATTCTATGCTTTAAGTTTAGTTGTCTAAGTCTCATTTCAGATTCACTTTTATGATACTAGAGTACCTCTGGATTCAAAGACTAAGAGTAGGGGTGACTGAAATGTGTTAACTACTTATAGGTTGTCTTTGATGACACTGCTATTGTCATCTAAGATAGCAAGCCAAGCTCCATTTCAAGCACATACTCTTTTTCTTTTAGGTTTAAACTCAGGATTTATATTTTCCTTCAGAATATAGCTGTTTTCTTCTTACAAGCTAGATATACTAGAAGACTTTAAAAAAGAATAAAATCCCTGTTTATAAAACTTTTCTGAAGTCTCTTTTTCCAAACATCTGTCTGGTAGAGGTGACTTGATTCTAATGTGCCACATTTTTTCCTCTGTTAGCAACGCAAGGAACAAATCTAGAAGAAATCTCAGATTACAGATCTGAACTGTGCCCAGCTTTGCAGGCTGCAGACATTTTGCTGTTTAGTACTTTTCAGTTCAGCATTTCAGCACTGATCCCTCTCTCACTGAAGCAAATGTATATTGTGGTCATTCTGTCTTTCAGTAAGTATCAACTTACTGAATTGCATTTTAACCATGGCAAATGTAAGTGCTTCCAATTCCTGGCTATGTATCCCTCTCTCCATACCTTGATTTCCATGGCCAAAATTAGTCTTGATGACTGAAGGAACTGGCTGATCATGAAAAGGACTGTGGGCTGATCATGGATCACACCTTGGCTTTCTCACAGCAGCTCTATCAAGCCAACAAGGATTTATTGAATAAAAGGGAAAATGTGATTAAGTCCTTTACTGTTCTAATTACAAAACTTTAATTTTAAAAAAGAAACCCACCAAAATAACTGATGATAAAATGTAAAACTCAAACTGCTGCTATCAGATACCGTATATTTATTTCATAAATGACAAAAAAACCCACTAATGAGCAATAAATTATTTATTCAAAAACATCTATACAAAATAACACTCTTGGAGATATACACTTTTACATTTTTAAAGTGCATCTCTTCATTGCTACAATATTTGATTTGCTAATTTACACTGTACATTCATAATTTATAAAAAAAATAATTGGTGAATATTTTTCCAGTTGGATGTTAATAACAGTAACAGGGAGCACATATTCCATGGTAGAAATCACTTTTGAAGTGTGTACATATACAAAGTATTCATATCCAGATTTAAAGACAATACTGTGACAATAGCAAGAGTATCACTAGAAAGTGGAATTACAGTATACTGTACGCTAATAGATTCTTGTTATAAAAGGTTATTTAAAAGTGCAAAATATATACACTCTGCCTTTATATTACTTCCTAGTTTATTTTTTACTACTTATTAAATCCCTTTCTGACTTTCTGAACAGATAAAATTACAGTAATTTTACACTATGCAAATCTACAATCATGCACATGTTGCAAGGCTTCATTTCCAATAAAAAAAAGAACAAAAGCAAAGCTGCACACCAAAAAAATGCTGCATTTCAGATGCCTTTTAATTTTACAACTGAAATACATAAAATGTGTAGTAAAATATATAATGAATATCATTTAGATGTGAAACATTATGAGTATGAAAAATTGTTGTTCATTTTATTTTGATTGTTACAGGATTACCAGCAAGTAGTTCACTATACTAAGATGATCACATACATGGCCTAATTTTGTTGCATTTTAGCCCTCAGTACAACCTTCCTCCAAAAAGGAAAGAAAGCTGCGATATGCAAAACCCCAAAGAACTTCAAGAAACATTTCTTTACCACATGGGAAAGATGAACAATATTCAGACAGTCTCTATGTGTCTGTATAGAATTTTAACACCTATTTCTGTTTGGTGAGTTAATGCATTTTTAGGACAGAGGTAGTGAACTGCCAGGAAACATTTAATAAGGAATAGTTACTGGCTGCAATAGAGTACACTAATTCAAATGTTCTTAAAAAAAAAACTTCTGAGTTAATGTTGTGTAAAGTTTTAAAACTGGAAATATTGTGCTAATTACCTGCTGTAGATCAGTTTTTTCCTGTTCCACAGACTGCAATATATTGATTGTTCAAAACTTATGTTGATTACTGAAAGAAAGAAGATCTTTCCCTTTCAGTAAAGATTTACAGGGTATAAATAAAGCGGCAATCAGAGGGGAATACCTGAGTACTAATATCACCACTGATTTTTTAATCCTAGAGCCCTGAGTTCTTAGGGAATTCTGCCAATGCCCACTGACTTTCAAAGGCATGTCTGGAAGCAGTTTGAAACATTTCCTATAAAATGTCCTCATAACTTTTTTTCCTTTGGGTGAAAAAAAGATCCATTAAAAAGAATATCTGAAATATACACCTTTTTTCCATGACTAACAGTAGGCAGGAGTCAGACTTATGCCACATTGAGGGTTACTTATCAGTAACTTATTAGACTATGAACCAGCTCTGGACATCATTGTCACTGATGCTCATACACGGGAGAAAAGCACTGATTTCATTAAATATCTCCACACTTCTCCTCCATCATATATTCTTGCAAGTTTTCACCAAGAAGTGGCGATTACCTTTCACTTTGCGAACAAGTCTGCATGATGGAGGGCAGGAGAAGCAATGGCTGTGTATTTCAAACTGATTATTTTGGGATGGAAATTCCCACAGATGTACTGTGTGGCTCAGCTACTGATGGTGCTTGGCACCCACACTGGACAAACTGCGGTATTTAAGATACTAATATATCCTGGAAATATTGATAAAAAAGTACATGTGGGAATGCTCTAAATACAAATTTCAAGGACACATAACAACTAGTTTTCTCAAACAAAAAGTCAGGTAGCTTTCCCTTCTTCTCACTTGGCACTTTCAGAAAGAATGTCTTCTCCATTTTTTACAGCTCAGTATAACCTGAGAACATTCAAATACTTTAAAACCCTTACTTTAAATCATAAGTGATTAATAGATGGTTTTCTTTATCAACATAACCTGTTAGTCACAATTCTGTTGAAATGGGACTAATATTTGAATAATATATTAAGAAATATGCCAAAGTGCTGAAATTAAAATTAAGCCCCCCGACCTTACTGCATAAAGTTTCTTCTTCTTGTTATTTTTTAAATTTTTTTTTATTTTCCTGTGGATACAAAGGGAAATACAGATCCGAGCACCTAACATCATAAATTATTATTCCCTTTTTAAAAATAATTGTGGCTTATATAACAAATATATTTTTTTCATGTAATGGAATAAAGAGAATGCAATAAGCATGAATAATTAATTGTTTATGTACAACTGATACTGTCATGTCAGTGTAAAATTTTGAAATAACTATCTTGTATCGTCAATATAGTAAGCTATTAGAAAGTTCCAAACTCCCATCTCCATATGTCTTTGAGAGATTTAAGAACGCTAAAATATTGTTTGCAAATAAGTAATTTTGATTAAATTGATTGTGAATATAAAATTTGATTTCCAGAGCTGCTAGACCAGATATGAAAAAAGCCCAACCACTGAAGGATGCTAGTATACATGAAAAAATACAGTATTGGCAGATATATGTCTAGTGAACAGATACCTGCTGCGGGAACAGTGAATGCAGAGGAATGAGATGAGAAAATTTTCATTGACAAGCAGTGATTTGACCTCTTGGAGAATGGAATTGCATCCTCTGAGAGAATGTTTATAATGTTCTCCAAAAGGGATAATTAGTAATATAATTTGAGGGACAGGGCAGTGAGTTACACATTTACGTGCTTCAAGAAGAGATACAAAGAGTACTTGCACTCACGAAATCACTCACTAGCACAAAAATGAAACCAAAACCCAAAGATTTCACCTTCTCTGATAGGACCACTGTTCCATAACAATTGAGCAGTATATCTGCTCACGCTGTGCAAGGAATGGTTGAATAATTCCCTTTTCCTGCTCTCCACATTTGTAACTGTATATGCTGCCTACTCTAGTCTGCATAACAATATCTCAGGACTCAGTGTATTCCCAAGCATCTGGCTCCATGCTGTTCCAGTGGAGCTCATTAGTTTGCTTTTTTTGTTTATTTGTTCTCTGTTCACATCCAAAGTTTTTCATTTGAGAGAGTGCTTTTACAGTTTAAACACATTTTTTCCTCACCATTAAATCAATATTTAAAACTACTTTTAAGTATCAGTGGTCCAACTCACTGTTTACAGAGCAGAGCATGTCGTCCTGCTCTTTATTTCAAATAATGCCACAGCTATGGCATAAAGAAAATGACTCACCAGCAGTAAGTTATCTGTGTATAAAAGGTGGTTAGAAGTACTTCTATGTGCTTTTGCAGAGCGTTGTGTTAGACAGGAGCTTTGTGAATACAGCTATCTCTATTACAAGATGTTTTTTACATATATTTTGCCTGACTGTAATCACATATTGCATCACAATGATTGTTTTCTCACAAAAAATTGATTGTGTAAATATTAAATGTTTGAAACTAAATGACCAGTCTCTCCAGTAAACTGGTCTCTAATTATATGCTTCAATTAGCCCATTGTTGCCTGTACAAGGTGAACAAGAGGCACCTGCACAAATTCTAGGCAGTGAATTAGCCCAGCTCTAAGTCTTCAGCATGAGCAGGCAGCATTTTCAACAGTGGTGGGGGCTGTGATCATCATGGTGATGAAACAAGCTGAGGAACCTCAGCTGAAACCATGGAATCATATGGAACCAAAACAATCAGGGAACACAAAGAGAAAGAGGCGTTTCAGGCACCTTTCATTTTCACTACTTCCTAACAGTTAGTTTACTTCTGCCCTGATCTGCACTATGGGAATTTTTAATGAATAAAAGGGTGTTTCTCCGCTCCTGACTCCCCCAAAGCTCTGCTGTTATTAAAACAGAAGAACTTGGAAACATCTTTTTAATCCAGGTCCTGTTTTCCGAAATGAAGCGTGGTGGCAGGAAAACTGACAGGCTGAGAATTCCCCAGGTGTTGGATCCCGGAACCTCAAGTCTCTGCCGTCTGGACTTGGGCAGATTGATTGCTGGTTGGGAGGTATTGCCAGATGCACAACAGTTGTGCTGGGATGCACTGAAATCTACTTTCTTAATGCATCCCAGTAAGTACCCTTTCAAATTCAGCTTATAATTCATGTTAGAGTATCAGAGAAACTATTGTTTCTGGAGGCAGAACAGTTCTACTAGAAAAAAAAAGCCAACAACAAAAGTACAAGAAAAAAATCAAATTAGTATGTGTTTATCTATCCATATGCTCTTCCTTCTCCTTGTAACAGTTGAGAACCATTCCTTTGTTTCACCCTGTATGTGTAGAAGATGGCCTGAGGCCACGCTTGCTAGCACCTTTAAACTGCTTGTAATCCTATTTGAATAACTCATGGAGGCTTGGGGGAATGTAGAAATTATTTAGGAACACTGTGCTAAATGAAAGGGTTTTTTCCCCCTTTAAGACAGCTTTTTTTAGAAGCATAGAAACGATCTGTGTCAGAAAACAGCATTTGAGCAATTTTTTTGTTTCAATTTTGACTCAAGGAAGGGAAGCATTTTTCTTCTAGGTCGAAATATAAAGCTTCCTCACTCTCAAAAATCTGAGACAAAATGCGTTTAAGAAATGGTGGCTCTTTGCTTTCTGACATAGCAGCATAGGGAATGTGCAGGATGTAGGGGTAAGGCCTCCAGGAGTAAGTGATGGTGGCTCTGGATAAGGACACAAATGAGTCAGGCATGCATTTAAAGAAACTTTAAGGAATGATGCAGCTGCATAGGCAGATGCTCTGAATGACCTCTCACATTTGAAAATGTGACAGTAGTACAGTTTAAAGTATGACTTTCCTACACTGCATAACTATGTTGCCATGAGTACAAAATAAATGGTCCAGTTTGATATGATTAGAAATCATTAGAGTTTAAAAACATAAAGATGGCTTTCAATAGACTTTTCAAGTCCATCAAGTGTTCTTATTTTCTTCTACTCTTACTGTAACTAATTGCTTGCTCTCACCACACTAAAATTTCCCATATTTTTAATTTCATTTCAAACCCACCACTGAAGCACACCTCCAGTAGGGCTAATCTATTTGACCTGAGAAGTCCAAGGATAAATTCACAGATAAGCAACCATAGGTAATCAAGCTATTACAGCTTAATGACAACTTCCACTCATCAGCTGAGACACAGCAATCATTTATACACACACTCCCAGGTGGGTGCACTTATTAACTGAAATATGCTCAGTAAACAACTGTGAAAGTCTAGGAATTAAAAGTGAATGCCTAGACTGAGTGGATGGTTATACACTTAGCAATTTTAGTTTGAGGTGATCTAAATAATCACTTACATGTAATACTAGAACAGCTAGATCTATTTCCCACTGCAAGGTCTGGTCAGCAAAGGGGAAGCTGATTATGGAACTCTGTTTCTTGAGCTGCCTGCGAAGAATCCCCCAAGGACATTTAGCAGATTGGATTCTCACTATTCTCACTATCTAGAGTTTGCAGAAGAACTATGGTTTTATCAATACCTAAGGAAGGTCTGGCTTGACCAACTTGATGTCCTCCTACAGCAAAATGACCTACTTAATTGACAGGGGAAAGGCTGTGGATGTAGTCTGCCTGGACTTCAGTGAAGTGTTTGACACCATCACCCACAGCATCCTCTTAGAAAAACTGGCTGCTGACAGCTTGGATGGGTGGGCCCTTCAGTAGGTAAAAACTGGCTGGCTGGCAGGCCCAGAGAGCCGTGGTGAATGGAGATAAATCCAGTTGGCAGCCAGTCACTAGTGGTGTTCCCCAGGACTCAGTGTTAAGTCTGGTCCTGTTAAATATTTTTATTGAAGACCTGGACATGTGGCTTGAGTGCAACATCAGTAAACTTGCAGATGATACCAACCTGGGTGGGAGGGAGCACTGATCTGAGGGAAGGAGAGCTCTACAGAGAGACCTAGAAAGACTGCATCAATGGGCTGAGGACAACTGCAGGAGGTTCAAAAAGGTAAAGGGTCCTGCCCTTGGCTCTGCCTGCAGGGCCACAGGCTGGGGGAGGAGTGGCTTGAGAGCTCCTCAGCAGAAAGGACCTGGTAGTGCTGGTTGACAACAGCTGAACATGAGCCAGTTGTGCCCAGATGGCCAAGAAGGCCAATGGCATCCTGGCCTGTATCAGCAATAGTGTGGCCAGCAGGACCAGGGCAGTGATTATCCCCCTGTACTTGGCACAGTGAGGCCACACCTTGAGTCCTTCATTCAGTTTTGGGCCACTCACTTCAGAAAGGACATTGAGGTACTGGAGCATGTCCAGGGAATGGCAGCAAGGCTTGTGGAAGGACTGGAGAACATGTCCTCTGAGGAACAGCTGAGGGAGCTGGGTTTGTTTAGTCTTGAGAAGGGGAGGCTCAGGGATGACCCCATCATTCTCTACAGCTCCCTGAAAGGAGGATGTAGAGAGGTGGGGGTCAGTCTCCTGCCGTGCCTGCAGTGAGAGGACAGGAGGAAATTACCTTAAGATGAAACAGAGGTTCAGATTAGGTATTAGAAAATGTTTTTTCACTGTTAGGGTGGCTGGGCATTGGAATAGGTTGCCCGGGGAGGTGGTAGAGTCACCATCCCTGCAGGTGTTTAAGAGCTATCTGGATCCAGTGATGGGTGATATGGTTTAGTGGTTAAAATGGTCATGCTGGATGGTTGGACTTGATGATCTTGGGGATCTCTTCCTACCCTGATGACTCTATGATTCTACCTTACCCCGGTTAATACCTCTGTAACGTTTTTGTGGGTGTTTAAAGTACATCATCTTGTTCTTTGTTAGATGGAAGCTGTTCTTTGATGTAAAATCCTACAGAAAGTCTGCAGATTGCTGTGCACAGTGAATGCTGCTGGGTTATATTGTCAGGTGCCAGTGTTCAGCTTTTAAAGTGTGGTATGCATTAAAATGATGGAAACAAGAGGTGTGTCAACACAAGAAATTTTCTGAAGAGTTGAATTAGTCTGGGAAATTCCTTCCTATGTTATTTTTTACTGGTCCCTGGCTTTTCTAAGTGATAAAAACCTTAATCAGACACAAATTGGTAGTTCTTATGTCCACATGGCTTTGAAAACCTCTTAAAATAAACTCCCTCTGCCCCTCTCCATGCCTGACGCCATGATATCCCCTCTTCCTTATGCTATAGAAATGTTCTTAGTTTTTGCAATGTTTAATGAAACACCTATTCCCTCCATTGTAATTTTATTTGGAGTTCAGATAATTAAAGTAGATCTGCACACAATTCTGGCAGTTGCCAAATTCTGGTGTCAAAGAATAGTGCACAGTAATCTGCTCTATGTATGTACTTGTGAGGTTATTTCACACAGTTTGAATTCTTCATTTTTGATTTTGGACAAGATGTTTTTTCTGCCACAGAGACATAATTCTGGGCATGCTTTGAATACCAGAATTAAAAAGGAATGGGGGAAAAAGAAAAATAGGATGGAGTAGGCAACTAAAAATTCCAAATATAACTTTCTTCTCATTTTTCATCCAAAAAAAAAAAAAAAAAAGAAAGAAAAAGGAAAAGAAGAGGAAAAAAATAAAATCAATGAAGCAAATTGTTGGAGAACAACTACAGAGATCTTTTTTCAGACAATTGAATTTTTTCAGACCAAGAGATGGGAATGTAACTGTAAAAGAATAACATTTGATTGATTTCTTTTTTTTGAAAGAGCTGTGACAAATGAACACAATATATAATCTTTCAGGAAAATGACCTTGATAAAATGGAAGTGGTATGATAAATCTAAGGGTAGTGTCTATTGCAGATTAAGATGCACCAACTAAAATGAAACAATTGATTAGCAAACATTAGGCAAAAATGAGGCCCACTCTTAGTTTAACATGGAGGCATTTTCAGCCTGCTGGAAAAGTAGTGCAGCTATGGATGGTAGAGACTATACTGTGCTTGTTGAAAATAATTTAAAAAATAACACTCATACCTTACCTACCTGCCTGTATTGTTACAAAATAAAGTATCAGTCATGTCAAACTTGTAGAACATTTTCTTTGAAGGCAGAGAAGCTAAGCAATTCTGAGTGCAAAGAACCACTTGGTGACTGGCTATGCTACTTAAAGAAAGAAAAAAAAACCCAGAAAACCTCTATGTCTCTAAGACAGATTAAGTAAAATCATAAGAAACCATGCCACATAAATGGATTTACTATTGATGAAAAGGCATATATTGCTGAGGGCTGTATAATAATTAGCATAGCAACGATCTACTACATTGCTGTGCCTACTATGACATACCAGACAAAACTGAAATATGGTGCAAGTTTTTTCAAGAGGAAAATCAGTAAAAGATCTTAATGATTAAAGCAGACAAACCTTGTTTACATCCTTTTCATACGAGCATTCAGAAACTTTTTTAGGGCAATTTCCTGATTGCAATTGCAGATGTTTCTCTACAGGATATAAAACAGTGAGTGAGAAACTTGTTAAGAAATTAAAAAGAAATAAAAAATATTGAGGGAGTCGAAATTGTCAATGTGGCAGCAAAAGGCATTAGAAGCACTTGGCTTTATAGAATTAGGGTGACAAATATTGTAATGAAACAAAAGTGTTAAGAGTATTTTGAGATATTAGTAAAGCTCTAAAGAGCGAAAGAAAACAACAAGCAAAAAAACTCAGGGAGATTATTTGCAGGACTGGGAAGAAATTAACTCTGTGTAAGTGACCAGGAACCCAGAATCTGATGTTGTCATAAGAGCACTCTTACCAACCATATGGAGTGAGTCAACTGAAATTCCTCAGTGCCTTGGCCCAAAGGAAGATGAAGGGCAAATTAAATATGTTGGTTGTGAGTCTGATTACTTTTCCTTTCATCCTGCTATGAATATCCCAGTGATGGGGAGAAAGAAATCTAATAATACTAAAAATGCTGATAAAAACATAATTGACTGGAATGAAGAACTGAAGCCCAGAAATGTCTTTGTCATTCAACTCTAGAGTTGTTTGTATGCTGCTGTTTCCTACTTCTCTCTGGTTGCATACATTTCCCATTCTGAGTTCTGTGAAAGCATCAGTATATCTCGAACACCATGATGTGATATGTGCTAGTAAGTGCTGGGGCTTTTGTGGAAGCCACTGTGCTTATAGGCAAAAGAGGAAAACTGCCTTTGCTCCAAAGATTCTTCATTGTATTGAATATAGTTAGAGTATAAGACAGATGCAAATCATAGCACTTCTCCAAATCTTAATGTGAAAAATTTAAGAAACAGCTTTTCTTCAGTTCTGTCCAGCAATAAAACAATCTGACTAAACACACTGGTTCAGTAAAGGACTTCAACTTTAAAGCACAGGGAAAGTTTTATCCCTAAAAGCAATTAAATATTCATATTCTTTCAGCCAGGGAATACTTGTCCATCTTCTGTGCAAAAAGAAAAGTGTGAGCTGATTATGTACTCTGCTTATGGATGTTGTAAGGTAGTAATTTAGCTTAGTTCTGAATGTTAATTGAACAAAGTGCTTAAAGACACAGTAGAATGTCTCCAATATTTTTTATGAGTTGCTCTCATGTCCCAAGGGCCAGTGCATCCCCTGGGACACAGAACTCATCTATGAATTAATACAATTTCTACCGCCTCATTTTAGAAATATTTTCTACTAAACACTAGGTAGTAACTGCTAGCTGGAAAAAATAGGCTAAAACCTTTTCTTCCCTCCCCTCTGCCAGTTAAAGGGGATGATGCAGTTCTGATTTAGACTTCATTCACTTCAGGATTGTTTTATTTTGTTCTCATAATCCTGTAACATTGCTCATGATTGCTACTTTTTATTTTATTGGTACATAAATCTGATATTAATCTTATCTATAGAAAATTGAGATGTCAAAAATCTGTTTGGTCGTATAGCTTCTTGATGGAGAGGGATGCCTTCTCAGAATATGATTCAATCCACCAGCTTTAGGCAGTTTTGCAGGATGGAATAAAGCATTCCTTGGATTTTTTGGTTTCTATCCACTGATTATAGGGTTGAGACCAGATGATTAACAAGACCGGATATCTAATTTCTACATTAATTCATTAATAAGCATAGACTATGACATTTCCATCATAGTTGTTAATTTAGAGACTTGCAAAAACCTGTCAGCTAGTTAGCCTAGAAACATAACAGAAATAATGTTCCAAGAATAATTGGTAGCTAGGAAAGAAAAGGAAAGTTCTTCTTACATTTAACTTCCTTTTCCTGTTTGGTTGTCTTACAATCTTAAGAGATCTATGCAGCTGAGATGCTTCAGCCAGTCACAGCTCCTGATGTACAGACTTGTACAATAGAACATGTTTTTGAACTGAAAAAAAGAGTCCACGAAGTCCACGATCCATTTAAACTAGAGGTCAGAATATCTGCATAACTGCAACTTGTGCAGCACACCACTGCAGCCATTTTAAAAAAAAAAAAAAAAAGGATTACAGCTTTCAGCCCAAATAGTTTTGAGTCTGATTCCCTACTGACAAGCCAGCAGTTTTTTAGTAGGAATGAATCCTTTAAGTGACCATGTAGGCAGCTGTGCACCAAGGAAATATTAGAAAAACATTTTTCTTCCTTTGTGTATTATTTAAAATTGTGTATCTTTTTTTCAGGCAAAGTCCTGTAGAAGTCATTGGGAGTTAAAACAGCAGTAGACTTTGTCTCATGTCCATGGAATTTGATAGCTTCAAATTTCATTAAAATATTGAAAATTTTGAGAATTTTTCTGGTTGAACCATATTAAAATACATCTTTGATTTCATCTTGCATGCATACACAAATCCATTATTTAATTAATAAATTTACTGCAATGCCTTTTAGTTCACATAAGATAATTGCTTCTCTACAATCTTCAACACAAAAGTGCCTAAATATTTTTGAAGCATAGGTTAAAAAAAACCCCCATGATTACATGATATATTTTACATTTTTACTTTGCAGTCTTTAACTATTCAGCATCCATAACTCAATGAATAGCAATTCAATGTAAGAGAACTACACTGGAAGATTAAATTCCTGATGAAGTTCCAAAAGTGAGTCCAATGAGTTCAAGAGGTATTTTTAGCTTGCATACCTAAGTGAAGGATATTTTTAAGATTTCACAGTCTGTCTGTCTGTCCATCCCTTCCCTGCTTCCATTTTTGCAGTGCTTTGTCCCATTTCTGTGCCCTGGAAAGAGGGACAGAAATCACCACTTTGCCTCTCATGAGAGCATGGAGAAAAGTGCTTCCTTCCTAACATTCACCTTCTCTGCCCTGAAAAGCTTGCAGGAGGACAAAGGCAAACTATATTAAAAGAGAATCAACCACAGAAGTAAACAAAAAGCAGAAAGATTGCATTGCCATTATACACACCTCACTTTGATCACTGTGATACAGGAGATACGTGGACGGGAAAGTGTTATAAAATAAGACAGTATTTTGGCAGAAGGATTTATGGAGTTGTACTTAAAAGAAATTCAGGCAGTTTTAAATACTGCTTGCCCCACAACAAAGATCAGAGTACACATTAAAAGTTTTGTGGAAAAGGCATGTCTTGTCTAAAGTTACTTATGAATTAATGTAGTTCAGATACAACACAGGATTATAGATTTATGGTTGCAAACTTTGTCAGAGCTTAGCCTTCCTCCCCCAGAAAATTATTCTTTAAGCTTCAGACCTACTGGCTCAAGGTTGAGGATCACTTTGAAATACTTTTCCTAAGGTCCTAATCTTAGAAGAATTCAGTCAGATATCCATAACTGAACTTTGGATCAGCACAGCCTTAATATTATAATTCTGGGTTTTATGATTACAGGCAAAAATAAAATTAAATAGTATAGGTCAGATTAAGTCATTGAAATGCTCTGGTAACATCTAAATTTATAACTAAAATTGTCAGGGCCTGTTTTTTATCCCTGAGGCCATCTGGCACAGCCTGGCCACATTCTCTCTATTAAATATTCCGGTGTTTTCAACAGGGTAGCACAACCAAGCCATGCACTGAGAACAGAGCTGATCTGACTTAAGCTTCATTGTGCATAGGATTTTTTCTTCGGATTTTAATCATGGTAGTACAAAAAAGACCAGAAATTACATTAACAAATCATCAGTATGACTCAAGTCTAGTGCCTAATTCCATGCTGTGCCACTCCTTAATTTATAAGTCACTGATGAGCCTTGCTCTGATTTAAATCAACAGTACTACCCATTTGCTCCAAATCATGTTTGTAATGGGATTATTTTTTAGCCTTTTAACCAAGTTTTCAGTTTAAACAAAGGCATAAAAATAATTTGAATATACAGAGAATATCCTCTCTTTACTAATTTCTAATTACAAGTGGCTGTCTTGATTTTGTGATGGTGCTCAATTTTATAACTCCGTGTTTGTTTACCTCCTTCCCCAGCCTGCTGTTTATGCTGCTGCTGTAGCAAATGCTTCTCTCTTCCTATTCCTTATTCAATTCTGGTACACCTATGTCTGCCTAGAAAAAAAATAAAGGAAAACTATACACAAATACATAATGAGGTAGTAAGACTAAAGCTTAATATATCACAAGCATGCAACAAAGAATATTAAAATTTGTTTTATGATCTCATTAGAAATTAAATACTTGACATTCCAGCTGCCTAAAGCAAGTGTCCTCTGCCTCAGCCTGCGATTCCTGAGGGGTGACTGTGGAAGGGATCTGCCAGCAGATCTATTTGTGAATCCTACTATTTTCCTATTTTGAGGTGTTTAGTGAGCTGAAAAGTGGTGCAAATACTCAAAGCTTTGACAGAGAAAAATATATGTATGATATATGATCCACATTCTGAAATCCTTATGCTTTGCTGATGATTAAAAATTTGACAAAGAAACATAAGCAACCAAACCAACTGGGAGTGCAACATTTTCAAATATGAGGTATATGACTGAGAAATGCAAGGTGCTATGGAAGTCCTACAGAGCCTATATAACAGCTGAGGAACTAGCAATCCATTAGCTTTTCCCAGGCTCTGGCAACTTCCTCAAAACCTGGCCTTTAGTCCCTGCCTTGAGACTGATGCAGAATGTGAAAGAAAGGAAAAAGCAAGTGAGCTAATAAGGATCTGCAAGTTCCTTATTAAAAATATGTTTGGAGAATTATTTCTAAAATTCAGTGCTAAAATTCAGAGGGTAAATTTATAAGAATTTTTCTCTCTAATATTCCTTGAGATTGATTTGGATATACAGAAGAAAATTACTTTATGCAGAAACAGTAGCTCATCAAAAGACTAAAAGAATTTAGAAATTCCATTAAAAAAATAATAAAATTACTTCAAATCAGTATAAGCAACTTCATATGAGAAATCTGAATATGCTAATGAAAAAGTGCAATATCCAGCTGCTTTGGAAAAAAAAATACTCATTGAATTACAGAACCTTTTTGGTAGAAATGAAAGATTATTTAATAAACTAGGCTTAGTTTATTTTCAGGTTTTATTACAGTATTTGGGGAAATATGTTAGTTTATAATCATATGATTCTTAAAACATTATGTCTAGATGTCTGACTGTAGTACCAGTTCAGTACTTGCTGGTTCAGTTTTCTCCTGTAACTACAATGTTGGTGCTCAACTTAGTCTTTGAGAAAATATTAGAAAAACAAAATGGAATTAATTCCATAATTCTTCATCCTACAGAAGCTCTGACATTTATAATTGTTCATGCTAATAAATTGAATTGAGAATTGACTGCAAGAAAGATATTCTAATGTTAATGCTATAATTTGTGAATGTTAAAACCTCAGCAAATGCAATGAGCTGAAAATAAAATAGAAATCTGAAAATGAAATGAAACATTTTCAATAAATGCATGTTCAAGAAAGAAAATATTTTAATTTTTAAAAAATAAATTGATTTAAAATTGAGTTTATGTATATTAAAAATTCCATAATGGCTATAAATATTTATTTAAAATTAATAAAAATATTTATCACATGTGCTAAATATTGTTGTACCAGGAGTTAGCATTCCTACTGTGCTTCACCACAAGCAACATCAGAACCCTAAAAGCATTGGAATTGCAAGCAGAGTCTGTACTGTTCAAATTAATTTCTCTATGGATAACACTTAGAAACGAGTAATCCTCCTGGCAGGATCAAATCACTTGTAAGAGGCACTTTATTTGTGCCTAAGCTTTAGGTGGACAGATAAGCATCCCTCTGAAGTCAGTGCCCATGGCCCCACTGCAGACTGCCAAGACAGCTTAAGACCCGAAGGAGAGAATTTAGCTAACCAAACTTAAGCACTGAGTTTATGTAAAAACACTCCTCCCTTGAGACCTTTTAAAGGCACCAACCTCTTTTAATTAGGATACAGTAACTTTAGGCTTGTACTTTAGCAGGACACTTGACAAGACTAAAATTTAGGGAGGACTTTGATCATTCCTTATTCATGGCATCTGTGGAAGATATCCTACTTGTTTGATTTTGATTGGTTTATTTGCTTGATACAGCCTCAAAACTTCAAGTGAGAACAACTGAGTCTTCTATCACAGAAACCTGCAATATTTGGTATTACTTATAAGGAATATGCCCTACGACTAAAATGTCTTCTTTTTATATCATTTTTTCAATAGCAGGAAGAATTATCTGTGCATTTAAGAATATGATTTCAGAAGGAAGGTTAGGGATATGTTGAAAGTAAAACGATACTATTTCCTCAGCAAGGACAAAATCCACTTTTCTAGAATATAAGTCAAGGTTAAAGCTATAGGGGAAAAAAAGGTAGATGGCCCAGGAAAACCCTTATGTTTTGTTATGTTCATCTTATATTGGAAGCATGTTCCTCCAAACAAAAGCTGTTCCCAAGCATATAGAGCTTCACATCAAAGCATAGTGTCAAGGCAATTGATGAATGTCAATGAAGGGGTCATGGAAGCTTTATTAAAAGATGAGAGGACCCTATGGCAAGTTTTCTAAAACTGAGTGCCTATAGTCAGGCTTCTTAGCTGAGTCTAAAGCTCTTCACAGTTCATCTACCATGATACTTAAATACACACCTTGTGCATGTACTGGGGCTACTCAGTATGCTTAGAGTCAAGTGTGTGCTTAAGTATGTTCCTAGATACAAAAAAAATTATTTAGTATTTTGCCAGAGCTTAAACTCTCAGGTCTTGAAAGAACTCAACCATGGAACTGCAATTTTTCAAACATACAGAAGAAAGAGAAAAGTTCAATTCCCACAGCAGTTGTCTTCAATATTTACTTCTTCTCTATGGTGAAGATTGTAGAAATTGCTTGTATGCCCAACACTTTTCAAAACAGACTTACAGGCCAAATTGTGGACATACACTTTTCAAATGTTACTCCACATTACTATCTAATAAGGGGGAGAATGTATCATCATGAGAGCAGAAATCAAAATGACTCTACAAATATTACTGAATGAAGATTAACTTAGAATTTTAGATTAATGCTGAAGATAACAAAATGATTCTGTTTGACTTAGTATTTTTTAACTTACAGATCCAAAATATTTATCAGATTGTGAAAACTCTTAACATTACAGATAACACAACTATAGGCTTCTTATAAAATCACAAATTTGCAATATTGTGAATGAAATAACTACTTTCTTTAAGAAAATAATTTATTTTCCATAGTCACGACATATAATCTAGTATCAGTTACTGTACATATATTTTCTTGCAATACTCTGACTGTCTATGAATACTGGATCCACAGATGCCACTTTTGCTGCTATAAAGGAGTGAATACAGTGTAAAACTGCCGTCAGATCCTGAAATTCAAGTTCCTGAAAAAAGTAAGAGAAAAAAAACAAAGAAGAGAAAATGTGAATTCAATTCAGGTTTATAAACATTTTACATGAATACAGAGCAGACTAGTTAGAAAACAATAATGGCCTTAACGTGAAAATTGAATCTTTATAGGAAACGGTAGAGTTAAAATTATTAAGAATAAAAACTGTACACCCATACCTTGTTCACTGGCAATGTTGCATGTCAGTTTAGTTTTCACTCTGTGCTACTTTANCCTTCCCTGCGACTCCTTTTTTCCAGGCTAAAAAGCCCAGCTCCCTCAGCCACTCTTCAAATGACATACCCGTCTGATCCCTCCCCAGCTCTGTTGCCCTTCTTGAAGTGAAGGGCCCAGAACTGGACACAGCACTCATGGTGTGGCCTCACCAGTGCTGAGTACAGGGGGACAATCACTGCCCTGGTCCTGCTGGCCACACTATTGCTGATACAGGCCAGGATGCNTTTATGTAAAAACACTCCTCCCTTGAGACCTTTTAAAGGCACCAACCTCTTTTAATTAGGATACAGTAACTTTAGGCTTGTACTTTAGCAGGACACTTGACAAGACTAAAATTTAGGGAGGACTTTGATCATTCCTTATTCATGGCATCTGTGGAAGATATCCTACTTGTTTGATTTTGATTGGTTTATTTGCTTGATACAGCCTCAAAACTTCAAGTGAGAACAACTGAGTCTTCTATCACAGAAACCTGCAATATTTGGTATTACTTATAAGGAATATGCCCTACGACTAAAATGTCTTCTTTTTATATCATTTTTTCAATAGCAGGAAGAATTATCTGTGCATTTAAGAATATGATTTCAGAAGGAAGGTTAGGGATATGTTGAAAGTAAAACGATACTATTTCCTCAGCAAGGACAAAATCCACTTTTCTAGAATATAAGTCAAGGTTAAAGCTATAGGGGAAAAAAAGGTAGATGGCCCAGGAAAACCCTTATGTTTTGTTATGTTCATCTTATATTGGAAGCATGTTCCTCCAAACAAAAGCTGTTCCCAAGCATATAGAGCTTCACATCAAAGCATAGTGTCAAGGCAATTGATGAATGTCAATGAAGGGGTCATGGAAGCTTTATTAAAAGATGAGAGGACCCTATGGCAAGTTTTCTAAAACTGAGTGCCTATAGTCAGGCTTCTTAGCTGAGTCTAAAGCTCTTCACAGTTCATCTACCATGATACTTAAATACACACCTTGTGCATGTACTGGGGCTACTCAGTATGCTTAGAGTCAAGTGTGTGCTTAAATATGTTCCTAGATACAAAAAAAAAATTATTTAGTATTTTGCCAGAGCTTAAACTCTCAGGTCTTGAAAGAACTCAACCATGGAACTGCAATTTTTCAAACATACAGAAGAAAGAGAAAAGTTCAATTCCCACAGCAGTTGTCTTCAATATTTACTTCTTCTCTATGGTGAAGATTGTAGAAATTGCTTGTATGCCCAACACTTTTCAAAACAGACTTACAGGCCAAATTGTGGACATACACTTTTCAAATGTTACTCCACATTACTATCTAATAAGGGGGAGAATGTATCATCATGAGAGCAGAAATCAAAATGACTCTACAAATATTACTGAATGAAGATTAACTTAGAATTTTAGATTAATGCTGAAGATAACAAAATGATTCTGTTTGACTTAGTATTTTTTAACTTACAGATCCAAAATATTTATCAGATTGTGAAAACTCTTAACATTACAGATAACACAACTATAGGCTTCTTATAAAATCACAAATTTGCAATATTGTGAATGAAATAACTACTTTCTTTAAGAAAATAATTTATTTTCCATAGTCACGACATATAATCTAGTATCAGTTACTGTACATATATTTTCTTGCAATACTCTGACTGTCTATGAATACTGGATCCACAGATGCCACTTTTGCTGCTATAAAGGAGTGAATACAGTGTAAAACTGCCGTCAGATCCTGAAATTCAAGTTCCTGAAAAAAGTAAGAGAAAAAAAACAAAGAAGAGAAAATGTGAATTCAATTCAGGTTTATAAACATTTTACATGAATACAGAGCAGACTAGTTAGAAAACAATAATGGCCTTAACGTGAAAATTGAATCTTTATAGGAAATGGTAGAGTTAAAATTATTAGGAATAAAAACTGTACACCCATACCTTGTTCACTGGCAATGTTGCATGTCAGTTTAGTTTTCACTCTGTGCTACTTTATTGTTTACATTGTACTCAGCTTAGACACTGAAAGCAGACAACTTGCAAGAACATTCAAATGTTTCAACATAGAATAATTAAGGTTGGAAAAGGTCTTGAAGATCATTGAATTCAACCAATAACTCAGCACTGCCAAGTCTACCACTAAACCATGCCAATAAGTGCCACATCTACACTTGAAATACCTCCAGGGATAGTGACTTAACCATTTCCCTGTGCAGCCTGTTCCAGTGCTTAAAAACCCTTTTGGTGAAGAAATTTTTCCTGCTATCCAATGTAAACATCCCCTGGCACAAGCTGAGGCCATTTCCTTTGTTCTTATCACTTGTATCTTGTTTCAGGCAGTTGTAGAGTGGTAAGACCTTCCCTGCGACTCCTTTTTTCCAGGCTAAAAAGCCCAGCTCCCTCAGCCACTCTTCAAATGACATACCCGTCTGATCCCTCCCCAGCTCTGTTGCCCTTCTTGAAGTGAAGGGCCCAGAACTGGACGCAGCACTCATGGTGTGGCCTCACCAGTGCAGAGTACAGGGGAACAATCACTGCCCTGGTCCTGCTGGCCACACTATTGCTGATACAGGCCAGGATGCCATTGGCCTTCTTGGCCATCTGGGCACACCTGGCTCATGTTCAGCTGCTGTTGACCAGCACACCCAGGTCCTTTCCCACAGGGCAGCTTTCCAGCCACTCTGTCCCCAGTCTGTGGCACTGCAAGGGTTGTTGTGACCCAAGGGCAGGACTTGGCACTTGGCCTTGATGAAAATTATTAAAGTATTTGACAAGTTAAGGCTTTTTGAGGATGATGAGGTATCAAGTCAGTGGAGGATAGGGTGAGGAGATCACATCTTTGTCGGCCTCTGATGGAGAGATGGGAAGCCAGAGGCAAGGTGAAAGATAAGGTGAAGTCACCCCACACTCCCATCCATGATAGAAACAAACATGCAAGGGTATGAAATTCATGTGCCCTAATTCCCAAAGAAAGGCAGAATTACTCCTAAACAGTTCTCAGATTCGCTTGACTTTTTACAACATATTTCATCTTCTGTCCACAAGTTAAATTTCTGTTTCCCTATGATCCCAGACAGTAATAGAGTGATAGTCTAATACAACGACAAAAAATTTAATTAAAAAAACATGTTCAATTTACGGGATACTACCATGTGTAAAGTCTGCAGCTGATAAATATATTGTGGGTACACTTGAGACAGTTTTTGGGTTGAGGAGAAGAATGTCTTCAACAGTTTGTTGGCTAACTAGTTGTTTATTAAGGCATACTCCGTATGCTTGTTTTTAAGAAAAAAGTAAAGCACTGAACTTCTGCTTTTTCTGTAAGAGAATTTTATAGTATTTTCTAAACAAAATTGGCCCAAACAGAATATTTGGAATTCAAGACTACTGTTCCAGAAAAACTCACCATCACACCATTTTGCTATCCAAGGCCATGTATTTACTAAGCACTAATTGTCCTACTACTAATGAATTGCTCACTAGTATTTGCAGGGGATGGTTTTGTGACCCTATTTGGGGCACAACTGGGAAATCTTTGATAGTGGAGAGACCTGCAGGCACAGCCTCTGCAAGGAGAGGCCAGGGCTGCCCTGGGCCAGACACAGCAGGTTCCAGCCAGGTCCAACTAGTGCACTGCAGGGCATGTCTGACCCCACAGTGAGGCAGGGGTGCATGAGGGTGAATGTATGTAAGAAAGGGCAGGAAACTCCCCAAAAAGGTAACAAGGCCAGTTTACTAGAATGTGCTCCCCAGCAGAGCAGGTAACACCCCCAAAGGGACACAAACCGATGGAAAAGCCACAGTGAAGCAGAGGAAACCATGAGTTGATTAAAATCCTTTAAGGTATTTAAGCCCATGAAATCTTTGTCCTAAATTCTGGGGGCAAAAGCTCCTGGTTTTCCCATTTTAATTGACATTTGAGGAGCAAGTATGGGAGGAGGTTTCTTAAAATACATTTCATTGATAGCAGATGTTAATTTTAAATATTAATATAAATTAATATAAACACTTTTAGGAAAAAAA